>JACEFZ010005484.1:0-5000 GCA_014155875.1 Cepaea nemoralis
GACGAAACCCAGCGAAATACTGGAACATGATAAAACATGATGGTAGCATCCGCAGGCAAACAGACATGCGGACAGATAGACTTACAGTCAGACAGACCGAAAGACAGGACAGACAAAGGGACAAACATACAAAAGGAAGACAAGCAGACAGACATGTTATGCAATAGATGACAACAGTTGTAGTTTATTTTTGAGTGTCTAATCAATAGAAACTGGAGCAGAATATTTACAGCGCGAGACTGCAGTTTAAATTATTAACATCATATTTTAAAATAACTATATTAATATTCCTATTTCAAACCGTTATATAGTTAAAATCTCACAGTCCCTCTCTTCTTCTATTCATCTCTCTTTTATTCTTTCCACCATTCTCTTTTTCTATCTCCCTTTCTATTCTCCCTTCTATAGAAAGTGTAACCGAGCACAAGGCACTGGGTCTTATAATAGATCAAAATCTAACCTTTAACTCACATGTTCATGCTCTCGTTAAACAAATAGCCAAAAAAGTATACCAACTTGCCAAAATTAAAGATTTCCTTGACGAAAACACAAGAAAGATATTCTATACTTCCCATATACAAACACATATTGATTATTGCTCCACAATCTGGGATGGATGCTCCAAATCAATAACAAGACGCCTATATTCACTCCAGAAAAGGGCAGTGCGTTTAATTAATGGTGAAAAGCTTACCGACAATTCTAACCTACATAAACGTCTTCGGTTACTGCTGCCACTCCACAAACGACTACTTTTTAATAAGGCCAAACTAATTCACAAAATCATATTTCAGAATGCTCCAAGCTACCTTTGGCCATTGTTTAATATAACGCAAGACATAGCGAACGACTAAATATACTTCATGTCCCCTAAACCTAGAATAGACTTAAATAAAACAAGCTTAGCATACTCTGCCACTCGGTTCTGGAACAATCTTCCACTAGAAATCAAAGACACCACCAAATATTATACATACATTCGCAACCTGTTTGAACACACCCCCATAAACAAAAACAAAAGAAGACAATAATAATGGTAAATTATCTCAAACGACAACTAGCTAAAAAACATTACCATATATATGGCACGTTACACCTTCCTTAGGTATTTATAGTGCTCATGTTCAACATTGCCTCAGTGAGTCATTTGTTATTGATTATTTTTCATGCGTTATAATGCTATTATTCTTTTGTTGTCAAAAGTTTTCTTCATAAGTGATGTTGAATGTAAGAATGTTTGAGAGGAAATTGAGAAGAAGGGCAGAATTTCAGACGGGCCTGCGTGCCCAATTCTTAACCCTTTGAAAATAAAGATTTTCGTTCGTTCGTTCTCTCTTTTCTTCTTTCCATCTCTCTCTCTCTCTCTCTCTCTCTCTCTCTCTCTCTCTCTCTCTCTCTCTCTCTCTCTGATTCTTTTCAGCGCCCATTCTCTAATCCTTCTCCCTCTTTGTTTTATTCTGTCCAAACTATCATAGTCTAGAGAGAATGCAGCAGAAAGAGGTGGTCAGGGGGTCGAGAGTCGTCATTAAAGATGGACATATAATCAGATTGCAAAAAGAGCACCCACCATCAGTATTTGAATTCTTCGCTAGTTGTTGAAGATAAGGACTGAGCGCTTATACCAATGCCCCGAGTTCAGGGAGTCAGTTCTTGATTCAACTCAACTCACTGCTACAACAATAGCCTTTCCTTGACTGTTACTTTTTTAGTTTCATCAGTGCTCTCTCTTTTCACTAATGCTTTTTTCAGCACTCTCTCTGTTAATCTCTGTTCATTACTTCTTTTCCGGTACTGGCTCATTTCAAAACTCTCACTATTGCTTTTTTAGTGGTTTCTCGTTTCATAACTACATTCAAAACTACGTTTCCTGCCTTACTTTCAATTCTAGTTTTTCAGTATTTCCTGCAGAACTAGTTGTTTCATGTATTTCCTTCGCTACCACAATAAGCACCTTTGTAACAATAGAGCATTGTCTTGTGATACACGAAAGGGTCGGGTTCAATCCTGGACTTGAGAGGAATGTTTTTCCCTCCACATGGGTTAAAGTTTCCACCCAACCTCTCAAAATAGGTATCAATGTTTTCTCAGGGAAGAATGAAACGAACTAGCTTTATTGTGAAAGTGTTAATGATTGGGGACGCAGATTTTCGGCGCTCAGAGGAAAGGCGAGACGGACATATAATCAGATTGCTACTGGAACTATTAGTGTTGGAACTCTTCGCTGGCTGCTGAGGATGGGGACGGAGCGCTTATGGGAATGACCCGAATGCTGTGATGTCGGTTCCTAAATCAATCAATCAATCAATCAATCCTTTTAAAGTTTTGTCCTTGCTAACACATCTATTTTAAACGTCAACCGCATAGTTAATATTTGTATGTTAAGTCTACTGTAGTAAACACAATTACATAGACACATATTATGTAGCAGGTCCACTGTAGAACATCACTCTCATCATGGTCCTGTCGGAAAGATGTTTGATCCTGGCTAGTTCCCCTATTTCGACGCATCTTCATGCCCAAGATGTCTTCAATATACTTTGTGCTGAGCAACCCCTGCGTCCTCTTCCAGAAACAACAACTCCAACCACTGTTCTTCCTATACCACCGAGACGTCTCAAATAGGTATTTGACATCCCTTGACACGATGCTGATTATGAGCGGTGTTTTCGTCGATGCTCACTCAGATCTTTCGTCGGGTGTCTAGTTGGTCTCTGTGGCGAAGGGATTAAAAACTCAATTCCTAATCTCGCTTACCGTGTTCGAAACACAACTGCGGGGCGATTTTACAGACGACCGCCTTGCGTTGGTTTGCTCGTCGTTCAGAAAGAAATGGCAAACTACAGAGAGTAAAATTTGCCTAGAAATCACAAACAGCCACAACATGCCGGTATTGATTGCGACGTCCAGTAAAGGATATGCAACAAATTAGTTGGTTTTACATCCAAATACACATGTTGCTTCAGAGAGGCATTGTCGTTATTTAGAGTTGACAGGTTCGTTTCGAGGTCGGTGACTATAGCTTTCACTTTTCATGTTGTCTAGTGTGTCCTTTAGTCTCTAATTCTTTCTTCTACGTCTATTAGCACCACACGACCTCATATGTATTTATGTAAGAACTGTCTCAGATCGTTTATAATGTTAGAATTATGCTTCGTCTTGGTCCCCGTCATTCTAAGAGCTCTTCTGTAACATTTAAGGTCAAAAGTCCATAACTTACATCCATATGTCTTCACTAAAGGAAATAGTCAGACACCGAAACAATTGGAACACCGAATAACACAGGTTATAACAATGGAAACTGAATAAACACATGTATAAGCTTCATTTCTGTGTGTCATGAGTATGTGTGGACTAGGCAAACAAGCTGATTAACATATTCTGCAGGATTGTTTACTGTAGGGCCAGCTCAGAAAGATATACTGGCCCACTTAATCGACGTTAAACCGTATACAGTATGGAACTGACGAGGTAATTTAACAAACGGTCATGTTCAACATGAGTACACTCTCGGCTTGATATCAAAGACAGCGATAGTCAATAGGAGGTTGAGATGGAGGAGGAGGAGAATGAGGAGGAGGAGAAGGAGACGGAGGTGGATGATGAGGAGGAGGTGGAAGAATATAAGGAGACTGACTATAAGAAGAAGAAGAAGAAGAAGAAGAAGAAGAAGAAGAAGAAGAAGAAGAAGAAGAAGAAGAAGAAGAAGAAGTAGAAGAAGAAGAAGAAGAAGAAGAAGAAGAAGAAGAAGAAGAAGAAGAAGAAGAAGAAACAGCAGCAGCAGCAGCAGCAGCATAAATATAAGTCACTAAGCGCAGTTTTAATATAACGTATGTTGTTACCTGTCTGTGTCGTCTAGAGGTTACACGACTTTCTCCGTATCTCGTATACTCTCGTAAATAACGTGGCGTTGCGCGAGAGTTGGTAGCGGTTCTCTTCACGTCTGTAACTTACGGGGTATTTGAGCCGGTCGCTCAGAAAGCAATGGCAAACTACTGAGCGTAATCTTGCCAAGAAATCAACAATCAGCTGAAAGATACTGATGTTGACAGCGATGTCCTGTAAAAGGATATGCGGAAAAAAATGTTGTTACCTAGACAGCCTTGTGTTTTTTTTTTTTTTAACGAAATGGTATGAGTGCCGTCGTTCAGAAATCAATGGCAAACTACTGAACGAAAACTTGCCAAGAGATCACAACAGCAGAAAATGCTGGTGTTGACTGCGACGTCCTGTAAAGGATATGCAACAATGTTGTTACCTAGCACAGGTGAACTTTTACCTCTTACGCCTAGGTAACAATGTCACCCATTGGGTTATCACCCTTTTATATTCGTCTTATATCAACAGACAAGCCACCCGTTTGTCATTTGATTGATCTACTTTCTGAATGTATACCGAGCCAGACTGCTGTAACATTATCCTTCCCTGTCTGTGTGGTTACTGTAACCCCTATCCCATAATGTTACTGTTTTAACACGCACATGAAATAATGTCTTGTACAATTCTTTGTTATATATATATATATATATATATATATATATATAATATATATATATATATATATATATATATATATATATATATATATATATATAGTTAAAGTAGTAATTCCCTAAGCTATATAACACGTTAAAGTAACAATTTCCTAACAACTCCCAAGCAGCCCTTCTGAAGTCGGTTGGTGCATCTATACGTTATACGTATAAATACGATGCTACGAAACCACCCGTGACGCAACTGAAAGCACAGTAGAATTAAACAAAATGTATCTTAAGCTTTATGCACTCACATCACTGCTTCACTAGTTCTTGTGGCAATTTGCTTTCAAAGTTGACTTCACTAGTTCCAGGACATACATGCATATACCTATAAGAATTTATGTGTCGCGTGAACAAGTATCATCTTTTGGTGTTTTACTTCAAATATTCACAACTCTGATGTCTCTAAACATGGATCCAAATCGGTGCGACATCCAGCCAGCCAGGTAGACCAATAGAGTTTAA
>JACEFZ010005484.1:10000-82500 GCA_014155875.1 Cepaea nemoralis
AACAAAACAAAATAAAGAGCTGCTAGAAAGGAAGCCAGTGGCAGCACGAAGCCATATTGACGTGGCTAAAAAGAGCCAGAAAAAGAAAAGATTACATGGTAAAAGGAATGGAGATCTTGGGATAATTTCTGCTTGAACTTTCAACTGAAATTTCTGGATCGGGTGTAATGTTTTTTACGCGACAAGGGTGCGGCAACAAGTGTGCAAAGAAATGTGAAAGGAAATGCTAATATTCGTAGTTGGGTGAACAATTGCGAAGTAAGCTGTTGATCAAGACGTTCAGTTTTGTTGTAGAGAACAGGCAACAGTGATGGATAATAAAAGTTACGTAGTTAGTCCTTTTCACAACAGTGCAGAGAACTTCAGCATTCATGTGCCGTTATTAATTTACTATCCAAATGTACGTTCAGTAATTTGCCGTTTTTTTTCTGAATGACCGACATCCCATACCATTAAAATCAACGCAAAGCGATCTGCTTTTAAACCGTCCGCGGCTGATTTCGAATCCTCGACTTATTATGTTAAGGTTATTTTGAAACTGCGTTTCATTAATCCCTAAACCACAGACCCTGATGATGGATATGGATAACAGGATTATATAATTTATATTACGCATGATTAAGCATTGAATAACCATACAGGATACAGTCAAACACTTCGGAAGTAAGGCACGGGTCTCCCTCTCGGCACGAGGCGTCCTGGGTATAAGGTTCTCGCCCTAATTTCAGTAGACCACTCAGCATTTAATGGGTGGTGTTGTCCGTATGATAATGGCCGCGTTGACTTCACACAAAAAACTTCATAGCACCCATTTTACGCCTGATCTAACTGGGAGCGAAGGTGGACACACACGGCGGAACTCCTTAAGGGATTTGAAACACATGACTGCTAGAACGGTATGAAAGTGTTGTGGCCATGCGCTACGGGGACTTTTCTTTCACCCTACTATCCCTCTCCCTCATACCCTCCCTCCCTGACCCTAATAAACTTGCCTAGTAAATCAAAATCAGCGAGTAGGAGCTGGGAGTGACTGCAACGTCCTATATATATATATATATATATAATATATATATATATATATATATATATATATATATATATATATATATATATTATATATATATATATATATATATGAACTTTGTGCAGGCAGTACTGTTGCATTAATGAATTAGAACATCGAGTCAAAATTGAACAATATGTGTAATTAGAGACGAGCCATCGACATCTTAAATATGAACAAGATTGTCAAGTATTTATTGGCGTAGATGAAACATTTTAGATGGTGAACATATTGTGTAAGTAGTGACGTGAACAGGACACCTTAAAACGGAACGAAATGTTTCAGTATTGCTGTGGAAAGGACATCTTGAAACTGAACGAAATCTTTCAGTATTGCTGTCGGAAGGAGGTGTTGAAACAGAACGAAATGTTTCAGTATTACTGTGGGAAGGGCACGATGAAACAGAACAAAATGTTTCAGTATTGCTGTGGGAAGGACACGATGAAACAGAACAAAATGTTTCGGTATTACTGTGGGAAGGACACGATGAAACAGAACACAATGTTTCAGTATTGCTGTGGGAAGCGCACGATGAAACAGAACAAAATGTTTCAGTATTACTATGGGAAGGGCACGATGAAACAGAACAAAATGTTTCGGTATTACTGTGGGAAGGACACGATGAAACAGAACAAAATGTTTCGGTATTACTGTGGGAAGGACACGATGAAACAGAACAAAATGTTTCAGTATTGCTGTGGGAAGCGCACGATGAAACAGAACAAAATGTTTCAGTATTACTGTGGGAAGGGCACGATGAAACAGAACAAAATGTTTCGGTATTACTGTGGGAAGGACACGATGAAACAGAAAAAAATGTTTCAGTATTACTGTGGGAAGGGCACGATGAAACGGAACAAAATGTTTCAGTATTGCTGTGGGACGGACATCTTGAAACAGAACGAAATGTTTCAGTATTGCTGTGGGAAGGACGCGATGAAACAGAACGAAATGTTTCAGTATTGCTGTGGGAAGAGCACAATGAAACAGAACGAAATGTTTCAGTATTGCTGTGGGAAGGGCACAATGAAACAGAACGAAATGTTTCAGTATTGCTGTGGGAAGGGCACGATGAAACAGAACAAAATGTTTCGGTATTGCTGTGGGAAGGACAAGAAGCATTGTCCGCGTCACTTCTTTCACTGACATATAACTCTGAACTACCTACAGAAAGCGGGATACCATAGTAGGACAGACCAAAACGTAGAGCTTTAAATGATCTCCGTGTTAGCATCAACGAAACAATAGATTCTAGTCTAGTAGGAAGAAATGCTTCCTACGAGATGGTTTCTTATTCAAGCAGCAATCCTAGCAAAGTGAGCTGAACCTGTGACAATAGACAGACTTCCATCCATCGATCTTGCTCCCAGCGAAAACCGTACAGGTATTGTTGGCAACCATTTTTTCCCCCTTTGTAAATTGTCTAACCGGGCAGGGCCATAGAAAACGGCTCAAGTTTCCATTTTAAAATTTGAAGTCTCTTTGCGTATGTGCGTGTGTGCATACGTGTCAGCGTGTGTACCTATCACTCCCCCCTCCTCCCTGTCGATCACCAAAACCAACAACACACTCACCTGTCTGTATTACCCCCTGGGATGGTAGTTGCACTATTGCAGACTTTAAGAGATTCAAAAAACCATTGATGGGTTGTCTACAGTCTACATTAAATGGGTTGTCACACACTGAATCAATGGTCTCCAAGTCTGCACAGCGTTCATATATTATTTTTAACATCTAAAAATTATGTACTTTTCCTTTTGCATGGCATTGCAATAAATCCCAGCATTTATAAGCTGTTTGTGTTTTACTTGAACAATTTATATCTAGTAGTTTGCCACTGATTTCTGAACAGCCGGTATGTCGGAGAATTGTGAAACTATGTTCACTGACTCCTAAGTCACAAACGCACTTCTCACCTAAACGCACGTAACTTACCGGCGTCATTAGGGGAAGCAAAGAACAGTTGCACCGTAACTTACTGTCGCAGCTGTAAAAAGTTACTCGGTAGAGTTGGTGTGCGGCTATTTACCTCATGACGGTAAAAATCTTTGTAGCAAATCCCATTCAATTATGAACAAGTATTCATATACGCAAGAAGAACATAATGAAAGGGTGCCCGTTCTCTGTAAGGAGTGCAGCGCATGAGAGAAAAGCTCAAAGGATTCTTCGTTGATTTACTTGATTTGCCTTCTTTTACCTAGAGAAATCTACACATGGAAAAGATAATTATATACAGAGATGGACAGTATGTGCAGGATGGAACAAACTGCAAGAGGCAGCTATGTATCATTACACTTTGAGGGCCTGTGCTTTATTTCGTCTTTGGTTTAGGAGTAGTACCATATTCCTAATACGAGACAAGGTGCGTAAAAAAAAAAAAAAAAAGTAAGATCTTTTCCAACCTATGTTTTCATCTAATTCCTATCATATTCTTCGGGTGCACGCCTAATTGTGTGATTAACTAGCATCGATATCATATGGCTTAGTACCAAGCGGTATGTACTGTCTCTTTAAGTACATGTCGCTGATTGTTTCCGAAGTGCACGGATTATGAATACGTCTATGTTGTCCCAGCCTGTGATGTCACTTGCTCTTGGCAAATGTGAAGCCAAATGATAAATGTCTTAGACGAGTTGTTTCACGAACCTCTCTTTCAGCATTTAGCAGCCTGTCATAAATGTTGCATATTATTCATTCCCTGCCAATTTTAAGTTTTGTCATTATTGGTGCCTTTATCTCAGTTTCTAAACAATTGATGACCTTTATCCATGATCATTTCTCCATCATTGGTTCCCTATATCCATCCTCGGTTCCACATATTTGCTGCCCTATATCCAAACTCAATACCAACCATTATTTGTGCCCTCTGTCCATCTTCAGTTCTCCAACTATTGCTGGCCTTCATCCATCGAATTCCCAACTAATGGTGAAGTTACCCACCCTCAGCTACCGTTAGTTTATGCCCGTTATCCATCCCCTTTTCCCCACTACTAGTGCCCCTTATCCATACTTGTTTCCCCACTACTGGTGCTCTTTATCCATCCTCATTTCCCCACTTCTAGTGCCTTTCACTCTTCTTCAGTTCTCCCACTACTGGTGCCCTACATCCATCTTCAGTTCTCCCACTATTTATGCCCTTCATCCATCTTGAGTTATAAGACTTTTGGTGCCCTTCAAGCCAGCAAATCAGCTGTCTCATGACCTCCGTTCCTTGCATGACGTAGGCAAATTCATTTTAGCTCTTGAAGAGATTATATTTCTCAGTTATCTAACCTTTTATATTGTTGCAGCAAGATAAGGAACTCTCTCTCTCTCTCTCTCTCTCTCTCTCTCTCTCTCTCTCTCTCTCTCTCTCTCTCTCTCTCTCTCTCTCTCTCTCTCTCTCTCTCTACCTACCTACCTACCTACCTGCCTGCCTGCCTACCGACACAGCCAGCTACCTATTTACCCACCCATCTGCCCGCCCGCCCGCCCGCTCGCCCGTCCGTCCGTCCGTCCGTCTGTCTGCCTGGCTGCCTGGCTGCCTGCCTGCCTGCCTGCCTGCCTGCCTGCCTGCCTGCCTGCATGTCTGTGTATTTATTGTTATTTTACTCTCTCCTACAGAACATTCGCAACTTGAAGCAACACGTGTTTGAGATAACAAGAGCTAGAGTTAAACAGTCCGGTCCAGAAAGAGTTTACAGTTAATTAAAATAAAATGACATTTACCATGGCGATCGGTGATGAGGGTTCACATGTCATCTGGTCAGTTGTTCCAGAAAGAGTTTACAGTTAAAATAAAATGACATTTACCATGGCGATCGGTGATGAGGTTTCACATGTCATATGGTCAGTTGTTCCAGAAAGCGTTTACAGTTAAAATAAAATGACATTTACCATGGCGATCGGTGATGAGGTTTCACGTGTCATCTGGTCAGTTGTTCCAGAAAGAGTTTACAGTTAATATAGAATGAGTGTTACCATGGCGATCAGTGATGAGGTTTCACATGTCATCTGATCAGTTGTTGGTATGCCTACCCTACAAGGACTCAGCAATGTGCTATAGACCCTCACTCGTTGTTTCAGTTCGTCATCCAAAATGTTCTGGGTGTGTAATTGTAAGCAGGACCTTTATACATGTCGTAAGGTGCACTGTGCCTATCTCCGTGGCCAAAGGCTTGCGAACGTGATTTGTGATTTTTTTCTTACAGCGGCGACCCATTTGGCAACAAACCGTTTCGCGCCGGGGTTTTAACGTGTTGGTATGGGAGCCGGTCGTTAAGAAAGCAATGGCAAACTACTGAACGTAAAACTTGCCAAGACATCAACAACAGCAGTAAAATGCTAGTGTTGACAGCGATGTCCTGTGAATAGGATATGCCCCCCCCCCCCCAAAAAAAAAAAATGTGCACTGTATCGGCTCTGTGGCGAAAGGATTACGAATGCGATTCGTAATCCCGCATACCGCGCTCGAAACACAGCTGCGGGCGATTTTGCATCAACGCCTTGCGTTGGCTTACCATACAATGATATGAGTACCGGTCACAGAGAAAGCAATGGCAAACTGCTGAACGTAAACTTGCCCAGGAATCACAAACAGCCAAAAAATGCCGGAGTTGACTGCTACGTCCTGTGAAGGATAGGCAACTAAAGTGCAACTAAGGTGCACTGTGTGTATAGTGTATGATCCACATTGTTATAGACCAATCGGCACTCGGTGGGTCACGTGGACAGTTCCGCCCCGGCCTAATTTACTTCCCAAGACATTTCCTGGAACTTATTTTCGTCTGGGTCGACCTGGGAGCCAAGGTCAATTTTACAAATCCGTCCAGATGCAGATTCAAACTCATGACCACCAAGCTTACAATCGGGACTCTAGCCGACACGGGTTTCCTTTGCAGTTTTAGACTGCCCCAAATGTGGCCATGTTCAGGAATGGAGCTTGGGATTTGCTCTCAATTTCCGCCCGGCGTCTTATACGCGTGAGTAATATATCCCCTGTCAGCAAAAGCCAAGACCCAGGTCTTCTTGTGGCGGGCCTTTATGCTAATAGTGTAAGGGGTGCGGAGGGAATCCCTTTCAACATACAAAAACTAGATTGGTCTGAGTAGATGAAGCTCGGGTTAGGAAACATTTATTTCAAATCATCTTTTGCCTTAAGAGAAATGAGAAGGTTGATAAAATATTAAGCTTTGGAGATGGTAGATATGGTCGGTGGGGACAAGGAAAGGTTAAGAAAAGCATATCAGGATAACATTATTAGCTCAAATCGGACCTGGAAGCTGATAATTGTTTTTGTTGTACGCACAAACTATGGTGATACAATGTTTTATGTTTAGTTGCTTCCTGTTGTTGTTTCATGCAAACTGCGTTGATGTGGACTATATCGATTCAGTGTGGTTCATATTCAACTATTTTTGTTGCATGTATGGACTAAGATGATTAAGTGTGGTTCATATTCAGTTGTTTTTCTTGCATGTATAGACTATATCGATTCAGTGTGGTTCATATTCAACTGTTTTTGTTGCATGTATGGACTAAGTTGATTCAGTGTGGTTCATATTAAACTGTTTTTTGTTGCATGTATAGACTATATTGACACAATATGTTTTATGTTCAACTGTTATTGTCTTATTGTGGTATGCATAAATAATTTAATACTGTAGGTTTCATATTCAGCTGTTTTTGTTACATGCATTAAAACGTTGATATATGTGTATACTATGTTGTTGCATGTAAACTATGGTGATACTATATGTTTCTCATTCAGCTGTTTTTGTTGTACGTATAGACTGTTGATACAACATGTTTTATGTACAGGTTCCTTGTGTTGTTGTGCATGCAAAGCTACGTTGATACTTTATGTTTCTTATTCCGCTGTTTTTTGTTGCATGCATAAAATACGTTGATATATGTGTTTCAAGGTCGAGACAGGAACAGGGAGCTGATCCACGACTCCGGTGATCGAGTGAGATGGCAAAACATAACCACCCACGCTTATCGGCATGGCACATGATGGATGGGTGTTTTTCATGTTCAATTTTTGTGTTGTTATTCAATGCATAACTTATATTCGTACAATATGTTTCATGTTCAGTTGTTGTTGTGGTTTTGTTGCATCCATTAACTACTTTGATACAATAAGTTTCTTATTCTATTCTTATTGTGTTGCATGCTTTGATACAATATGTTTCACGTTCAAGGCTAACATAATATTAAACGGGGTGGGGGGGGGGGGTAACAGAGAGAGAGAAAGAGAGGAGAGAGAGAGAGAGAGAGAGAGAGAGAGAGAGAGAGAGAGAGAGGGAGAAAGAGAGAGAGAGACAGACAGATAGAGAAAGATGGATACAAAGAGGGATTAAGAGGTGGGTGATGCGGAGAGAGTAGGGATAAAAAGAGGTTTAGAGAAAAGTGAGAGTGAGCGAGAGCGAGAGAGAGGAGAGAGAGAGAGGAGAGAGAGAGAGAGAGAGAGAGAGAGAGAGAGAGAGAGAGAGAGAGAGAGATAGAAATAAAGAGAGAGAGAGAGAGAAATAAAGATAAAGAGAGAGAGATGGGATGGTGGGATGGAGAGAGGGTTGAGGAGACAGAGGAAAGGGAAAACAGGTGTGGGGGTAGTACAGATGATGGGGAGAGGAATGGAGAGAGGTGGAGACAGATTAAAAAAATAAAGAAAACCAGATGAGGGGAAAAGGGAGATACAGAGAGGCATGAAGAGAGAAGTGTGACGGGAATGGAGAATGTAGGAAGACAAAGACTAGAATGAAAAGACAGGTGAAGGTTGGGATGGAGAGGGTTGCCAATAACGTGGCTGATGGGATAAGAGCGTTCAGCTAGCTCATAAACTTCCGGTACGGTGATGGCGAGGTACCGGGATCGTTTCATACAAGCGTCAGTTTGGACTTGAAAGTTGACTTCTTGTTCAGAAAGCAATGGCAAACTACTGAACGTAAAATTACCTAAACAATCAGGTTTGGTTTTGGTATCCAGATAAATAAAGAAACAAAGAATGAAGGTCGGGCAAGCAGACAGGCAGGCGGGCAAACGGGCAGGCGGGTGGGCGGCCAGACAGGCAGGCAGGCGGGCATGAGGGTGGGTGGGCGGGTGCGGGCGGCCATGCAGGCAGGCAGACAGGAGGGCGGGAGGCAGGCAGGGCGGGTGGGCAGGCGGCCAGGCAGGCGGGCTGGTGGGCAGGCAGGCGGGTGGGTGGGCGACGGACGGACGGATGGACGGACAGACGGACGGACGGGACGGACGGACGGACGGACGGACGGACGGACAGACAGACAGACCCCACAGACAGACAGACAGACAGACAGACAGATAGATAGATAGATAGATAGATAGATAGATAGATAGATAGATAGTGGCGTGGATGGAAGGTCAGAGACGGACAGGATGAAGAGAAAACGAAATGAACAGGTATCAATCAATCATGTGCCATGCCGGAAAGCATAGGTGGTCATGACTCGCCATTTCACTCGATCACCGGAGTCGTGGATCAGCTCAGTGCTCCTGTCTCGCCCATGCCATGTGGCCAAGCCATCCAGGTATTTTTCTCTCGGTCTTCCTCTTGGTCTGTTCCCCTCGATCTTGCCAGTTGTCAATAAGTTCTCCAATCCATTTCTTCTCATAACATGTCCAAAAAATTTTGACTGTCTACGTCTAATTTCTCTAATCAGTCTACGATTTTCATTTGTCTCCTGTAGTACTTGTTCATTGGTGTTTCTGTCTGTCCATAGTACTCTTTGCATTTTCCTCAGAAACCACATTTCTGCAGCCATCACATGTTTTTTTAGCTTGACTGCACAGGACAGGTATACACTATTACAAAGAGGTGACGATCATAAACAGGAAACATTATACACATACACCACCATAAACAGAAAACAGCACAAACAGAAAACACCATAAACAGAAAACAACCTCCACTCACCGGTAACGGTTCAAGACCGAGACGCATTCGCTTGGCATTCTGACTTTCATTCTCACAAGCTGTGGCCAACAAGCTTTCTGCCGCTGCTGACGTCAGGTGGGGCGGTGTCGGTCTCAACTGAAAGAATCGTTGTAAGATCTGTTTATTATTTATTTCCTTGTAAGGTGTCTACACTGTCTGTTTATTATTTATTTCCTTGTAAGGTGTCTACACTGTCTGTTTATTATTTATTTCCTTGTAAGGTGTCTACACTGTCTGTTTATTATTTATTTCCTTGTAAGGTGTCTACACTGTCTGTTTATTATTTATTTCCTTGTAAGGTGTCTACACTGTCTGTTTATTATTTATTTCCTTGTAAGGTGTGTATGTCTGTGTTGTAAGATATATACATTGTCTGGAGTGTGTATGAGTGTATAAGAGTGTGTGTATATATACACACCGTGACAGATATACACTGTGTTTGTTATCTTTTTCGTTGTAAGTTGTGTACATTATGTTTGTGTTTATGATAATTTTTGTTGTAAGGATGTAAACTGTGTCTGTATTTATGATCTCTTCTTACTTTTTCGAATGAGGGTTACACGTATCTAACTGTAAAAAAATCATATATGTTAATATATATATATATATATATATATATATATATATATATATATATATATATATATATATATATATATATAAAGAGAGAGAACGATAGGGAGAGAAAGAGATAGAGGGAGGGGGGGGTAAGGCAAGAGGCTTACTTCATTGCATCAGATTTGATCCCATATAGATCCATATATTCCTGGAGAGCTGCCTACCAACAGTTACATAAATAAACCCCATAGTATTGTGTGGCGCTCACAGAAGGAGACTAAAGAAGTAGAGACTAGAGGACGCACTAGACAACATAATATTTGAAAGCTATAGTTACCGACCGGGAGTCGAACCTGTCACCTCCAAATAGCGACAGCGCCTCGCTGCAGGAACAAGTGTACTTCGATGCATGACCAACCAGACACTCCAAAAAAAAAGTGTCTTCATTGGTCCTGTCTATCATACACATGAACCAAACAACTATGGAATACGGACAGAATTCGTATCAAACCATTGAGATAGCACCATAGGTCTCATACTTTATATTAAACCAGCATAGGTCAAATCACAAACACACAAACACATCGGACCGTAAATGCTGTGTCTAGTATATTAACAAACATTTAAAGAAGAGAAATGATTGGTCGGTTCTAATGCTGTTCACGTATTACACAGGAGAACAATTTGGGAACCAATTGAGGCCACTGAAACAGTTACATAAATAAACACACGTAGTATTGTTTGGCGCTCACAGAAGGAGAGAAAAGAAGTAAAGACTAGAGGACGCACTAGACAACATAAAATTTGAAAGCTATACTAGTTACCGACCGGGTTTCGAACAACATCGCATTGAGCACTAGGCAGGAAACGAACACACGACCTATCAGTGTAAGAGCCAGGCAGCCTACACTCCTCGCAAGAAGACCCCATGAGAGGGATGAGTGTGTGGTACATAGAAAGTGGACGATGGGAAAGGGAAAGAAGAAACACATTGATGATTATACTTACAGGCTCCCAGCCATTGTGTTCTTTTGATCTGCGCATGCGCCTACAGGACTTAAGGTAGGTTCGTATCCGCTTTCTTGACCGTTCGTGGAACTCTGGAAACTGTCGATCACATGCCTCTAAGATGGCCTGGATTTTGTCTTTAGGCTGCTTGGAGATTGGCACCATTCGGTCCAGGTTTTCATCGACAAATAAGCGAACAAACATCTAGTATTCAGAAAACAAACACATATTTCAGTAAAATAAACAAGATGTAAAAACGGTGTTTTACAAATGTATATGCAATTAGCAAAACATGATTCTGGTGATTTTGTGCTTTGACAAACCTTGATCGCCCACGCTTATTAGCATAGCATATGATGATAAACCTAACGACGCCCGTTATTAATCTACTGGAGTTTGCCGTTAAGTGTGCTCCAGCAAAGTGACATTAACGCTAACCCCGAGTCACGGAGACGCCCTGATGCTCACTGCGACATGTTTCACTGGCTTTCAGGTGGAAATATGAGAGCCTCTGGGGCAGAAACTATCCGTTTCACTCCCTGCATAGACCGTTACGTATGGCAAAAAGTGACGGCTGCTAATTCTGTCACTCGCCACCCTGATCTCAGATAATGGAGGAAAATAGGTCAGTATGGAAAACATGAATATTCATATAAAAAATTATACAGCAGCTTGGAATCACTCAGAGTAGGCTATAAGACCGATCCCCTGGCAAAACTGCACAAACTCTTCTACAGTTACGTTAACTGCTGATTTCCACACTTCTGTGTGGAGTCTACGACTTGATGATTGAATCTACTTTTCGTATCCTGAACTCAAGCGTAGTCCATACACACTATGTATAGCAATGACAGGCTGAGTTTTGCGTGTGGATTAGCTTTCCCTATTAACAGTGTCCCTCGCCATCAGGCAAACCCACTCAGACTTCAGAGGTATTTGTAATTTACGTCCTCAAGTCAAGGACGACAGTCAACATTTTAGTCCAGCTGTCCGGTGTAGAGGTTGAACCACTGACCTCGGCATCAGCACGCCTGATGTTTAAGAATACGCGTTCTTACCCATTCGACCATGCGGACCTGCAGCCATGTGTTTCATATAATGTTAGCCTTTTGTTGGTCTGCGTTGTTGTCAGGTCAGTTTGATCGGCTCTTCTTCTTCTTCTTAAAAGTCTAGTCTGGACCAGTCATTGACATCATGACTGTCCAGCCCTCTCTGTAACCGCCACTTTAAAGAAGCTCATAAAGCTTATATTTTTGTGTGCGTTTATTTTTCGCTGGCTCGCTTTGAACTCAAGCGTTGTACATACACATGTTCCTACTTTTAGTTAACTGGACTGATTTTTGTAGTGTGGATTTGCTTTCACTATCAGTGTCCCTCGTCATCACGTTAACCCACTCCAACTTCTGTGGTACTTGTAATTTGCGTCCTGAAGTCAAGGACGAAAAGACAACATGTTCAACTGGCATAGCTACCTCGGCATTAGCACACCGGAAGTTTCAGAGCTAGCGCTGCTATCCATTCTGTCATGCTTACGTCCGTAGCTAGTATAGTTATGTGTTGTCCAGCTGTTTAAAATTTCCACCCACAGTTTTCTCTCTTTTCCCTCGCTTATCATACCCAATATTTTTCCACTTCGGATTAATTTCTCTATTCCACCCGTTCTGCTGACATTCCCGATATATTTTGTCTTTTCTTTATGGTTTTGATGACGGGTCTGGTAGCAACTGGAGTTGACAGTCCCTCGGCATTTAAACACTTCTATTTGTCTATGTACTTATTTTTGTGTCTGTGTATCAAGTGGTATCTCCGTCTATCGTTTGCACATCTATATGCGCAAATTATAAATAATTGTTTGATCTACACTTGATTTTCAAGGGTAAGAAATGGTCTTCTCATTGAGACGTCTCATCAACGTCAGTCCCATGTCATCTGTTTTTCAGTTCGTCATAAAACTGTTTTATTGAATCGATTGTTGTTGTTGCTGTTGTTCTATAACTCAGCCAGTTCGAATTGTTCACTCGACTCTTATACAACTTGATGTATATATAAATACTACCATTTGCCAGCCAAGTAACCATACAACCAAGCCAGCAAAATAACCAGCCAACTAACCAGCCAACTATACAACCAACCAACCAGTCAACCAAATAACCAAGCAACTAACCAACCAATAAACTACTCAGCCAAACAACAAACCAACCAGCCAAATAACCAACCAGCCAACAAATAAGCCAACCAATCAACCAGAGAAATAACCAACCAACCAACCAACCAACCAACCAACCAACCAACCAACCAACCAACTAGAGACACTGACAATCATCATAAGACAGCTAAAAAAAAAAAATAAACTACACACTATGAACATAAAAAGTAACACAAGATTACAAATACATGTGTAGAAAAATGAAGCACGATATGCATTCCATTGTTTCAATGAATGTTTAAAATGATAACACACGAAGGACTTGAACAAACACAAAACCATCACATACAATTGTAATGGCATTACGGTTTCCAATTATCAACCCGAATGGTCGATCACAAGGTATCTAACAGTCAACATGATACTCTCAATCAATATGATACTCACGTTAAAAGCCTTAAGTCTCTCCGGGTCAATGTTCTGACCAACAAGGATCTTTTCATCATCGTCGTTTTCATCCTCATCGTCATCATCTTTTCCCTCACTAGTTTTCGTCATGGCACTCTGTCAGATCAAACATTTCGCCTTAGATTACCTAGTTGTCAAGTTTATCCTGGATATATGTTGTATATACAACATATTAGAATAGATAGCTGAGTTTCCAGTTTCTATTGGATATTTGTATAATACTCTATATTATATTATCTAGCTGTCACGTTTCTCTTGGATATTTGTACAAAAACTTCCCTAGAATAGCTAGCTGTCGAGTTTCTCTTAGATATTTGTATAATACACCATGTTAGAAAATCTAGCTTTCAAGTTTCTCTTGGATATTTGTTCAATACACGTTATTAGTATAGCTAGCTGTTGAGTTTATCTTTGATGTTTGTACATACAACATATTAAAAAATATCTATCTGTCGAGTTTGTCTTGGACAAGTGATTATACATCTAATTAGAACAGATTACTGTCGAGTTTCTCTTTGATATGCGTACATTATCACAAAGTCGAGTTTCTCTTTGAGGTTTGTATGTAAATATCTGGTGAGCGTATGTAGCTGTCGAGTTTCTCTTTATATTTGTTTGCAAATACCTAGTTAAAGAATATAAATGTCGAGTTTATCTGTGCTATTTGTGTATGTTTTATACGAAAAGCAAAATATCACATTGATCTTTGTGTATGCCGAGTTAGAATAACCAGATATCGTGATTCTGTTTGATGAATGCATTAGAATAGATAAATGTCGAACTTCTCTTATATTTGTATATGTCTTATTAGAATAGCTGGCCGTCGAATATTATGAGATTATAATAGTTATGTGTCTAATTTCTTTTTTCTACTTGTCTGTATAAAGCTTATTATAATAACTAGTTGTCGAATGTCTCTGTGGTATTTATACGTATCCTAATTAGAATACATAGTTGTGGAATTTCCTTTTGATGTTTGTGAATACCTTAACAGAATAACTAGTTTTAGAATTTCTCTTGTTATTTGTTTGAATAGACTTCGCTAGACGATATCTACCTGTTGCGGGGGTTAAACTTGCGCTTAAAATTCCAGTGCGCTTACGGTGCTGTAATAGAATCCATGCACCAGTCAGATGGACTTTAACGTTGACTGTTGATTCAGAAAGCAATGGCAAACTACTGAACGTAAACTGCTTAGTAACTAAATCTGGGGTTGGGGTTGATGGGCATGTCCTGCAAAGGCCATGTAACATTTTTGTTGACCTCATGAGAACAACAAGCTGTCGAATTTCTTTTTATGAATTTGTATCTATGCTGCTTCTGTCCCACGGTAAGTTACAAAGTTATAGTACCACTACTTGGAGTTTCTCGTAACAAATTTCTGGTCGGAAACGGAAATACATTGGTAATATTAAATGTCACAATGGGCCAACATGGCCAAATGAATGAGCTCGTTCGCTCCTAAACACCCGGTGTGCTGATGTTGAGTTAGCGGGTTCAACCCTTACACCGGTCAGATGAACTAAATATTGACTTCTTGTCCTTGACTAGGTGACGTAAATTACAAATATCTCTGAAGTCGGAATAGTTTCACCTGATTGCGGGATAAACTGGTGATAGGGAAACCTAATTCACACGCAAAAATCAGCCATGTACACTAGAAGTAGCAACATGTGTGTAGACTACGTTTGAGTTCAATGCGAGCTAACGCAAAAAAAAAAAGTCACACTGGTATAGAAAGAACCGCTATAGAAGGCACGGTGCCTGGAAGAAGGAGAAGGAGTAGAAGAAGAAGTAAGGGTCGCCCTGAAGGAGGTGGACACAGGACATTGAAGACACCTCAGACATGAACATGCACGAGGCATAGGAACTGGCAACGGATCTTGAATGTTTACAACGGGCCTTGATGAGTCAACCTTCTGCAAAAGAGCTGCTAGATGATGGTGGCAACCGTGGATATGAACACCACCTCTGGAGCTAGTAACCCTCAGAAAAAATTGTTTGCATATCCTTTACAGGACATTGCTGTCAACATCAGCATCTTTCAGCTGATTGTTGATTTCTTGACAAGATCAGTAGTTTGCCATTGCTTTAAACCTCAGAAACAAATGTTAAATTGTTTAATAATGAGAGCAGGAAAACTTTTACACACTTAGGTGTTAATATTGTAATGTTAGGGATATATTGAGGAGAGGATCTGAGCACTTATGGACTAATAATTAAATGTGCAATGATGATGATCTGTTGACTGACTGACTGACTGACTAACTGACTGACTGACTGACTGACTGATTGACTGACTGACTGACTAACTTGGTCTCTTTCAGCTAATGTACTTTATTATTTCTGCCTATCAATGGTATTCTTAACGTTTTCTTTTATTACCAGATGTTAAGGAAATTTAGTATTTGGAGGTGGATATTTCCTGCTGCTCTTAATGGGGTAACGTTTACTAAAGTTTTGTCTCGTTTTATCCTATTTATACATTGTAAATATTTCTTTTATTACCAGTTATAATATCAATATAGTTTTGGCCATTTTTATACACAAGCTAATATCCATTAAGACAAAGAAGAACATACTTGTAGAGTACACAAGATACAGCATAGACGTATTCATACTCACAGATAATACTTACATACTTATACGCATAGTCGCATTCATACTCACAGACATAATACTTACATACTTGTAGAGTGTACTTATACGCGTAGACATATTCATAATCACAGACATAATACTTACATACTTGTAGAGTGTACTTATACGCGTAGACATATTCATAATCACAGACATAATACTTGCATACTTGTAGAATTTATTTATACGCGTAGGCGTTTTCATACTCACATATATAATACTTAACACATGTAGATTTAATAAAAGAACGTAGAAATATCCATAAATAAAGCTTACATGCTTTTAGATTTAACAAAACACTTAGACACATTCAAAAACACAGACACTACTTACATCTCCACTTTCACTGCTTGCTCTCCTCTTTCTTTCTGGGTGACTTTTCACCTCCGCGATCTTTCCTGGGAGAGGGGAATGTTTTCGGGAGGATGTATCATCTGGAGAGGAATCAGTTGCCCTGTTGTCTGTTTCCATTGGCTGTGGCGATGTCCGTCTAGCAGTTGTCATGTCTGGGGGAGCTTCCAGTATGATTTCTGCTGACCAGTGAAGAGCAGGAATGAGCTAAACGTTATTAAACTGGTTAGACTATATATTGACACCTTGCAGTCTTGACAGACCAAAGTATGTGAGTGGAATGTGGCCAATATTCCATCACAATGTCTGGGCAGAGCTTCAGAGAATCATGTGTCGCCCAAACAACATGACCCCCTCTCTCGACCTAGTCTTGTGTATTCCAGAGGAATGGGTAACCAATACGTCTGGCACAAGGTAGGCTGCAGACGCTGGCGGCTCAGCGTCAATCCACCGAGACCTCACCACCACGAGCCGGTGGCGAGTTATGGCCAGACCCTGACACCCATGGGACCCGGCTTAGAGGCGTTCAGCCAAGTCCCGCAGGTGAGGGCCTCGTACGAGCCCGGACCATGGGGGCACGCACATCTGTCGAAATACAAGTGTCCGGACCTGTGTAAAGCGTGCACTATCGTCAGACTCTCCACCTGACCTTAGGCGGCCCCCGCGACCAGCGGGAATAGGCCCGCCAGAGCTACCGCAGGGGATATTGCCTGTCTATTTGCAAGCAGACCCCCATCCTTCCACTGTGCGGATCTCGCGACCGACGAGAATAGGCCCGCCGGAGATTATGCTCGTCTTCTGCGAACAAATCTCTACCGAAAGACTGAATAAGTAAAGAAACGTTTGTATATATATGACATGCCTTGATGTTAAACTGCTCAGAATCGTCTCTTGGTCTTTCAATGTCTCTCATCTCCTCCAGCTATCTCGATGTGGCGACATACTCCAACATTCTCCCTCTTAAGACATGACGACAGAATGTGGACTGTCAACTTCTGATGAAAGCAAAACGTTCTCTTTGTGAGTTAACTGCTTCAATAAATCTATATTGCTATTTATATCCTCCCATGGTGTTCTTGTCATTCTTTTATCAAACCACATCGGTATAGCTAGCAAATCATTCCTTACGTGTCTACTTGTTGTCCATGATTCGCTGCCGTACATCACGATTGGCCCTGTAGAGTTCTTAAAACCTCTTTTCCTTGACTCGATTGACAAGATACATTGACAGATGTCTGTATTTGTATATGTGTGTGCGCGCATGTGTGTGTCTATCTGTGTGTGTTTGTGTCGGTGTGTGTTTGTGGATGTGGGTGTGCATATTTATGTACTCTTATTAACTCGTAGTATAAATATTCGTCATGAATTGGCTCAAACACCGATTGAAATTTCCTAATCTCTACATATAGTGGTTCCCGTAGTTGAGACTCTACAGGATCACATTAAGTAAACTTTATCACTTGTAATTCATCCCGGCATTTCTGCAAATCATCTCCCCTAATATGTATACTAAACACAAATCCCGTAGTCGAGACTCTACAAGATCAAATTAAGCAAACTCATCATTTCTATTTCATCCCAGAATTTCTGCAGCTCATGTCAAATACCGTATCAGAAACCTGCTATGCGTATGTGTAGTGTTAGGACCATAACATTTTGTAGGCCTGCGTGCACGGATAAATATGTGTCAGTCTTCCCCTCACTTAGCGTGACGACGAACGCAGGCATCGAACCTCGTCCAGCGGAGCTCATGGCATTATCAGAACAACCTCCTAATGATTCTGCTAATGCTACCGCTATGTGCCCTGAGCCGGTGGAATATTCAGTTATAATTTTAAAGTTTAATCTGGTCTCCCAGGCCGACCTTGCTGAAATTGGGTACCAGGAAATGTATTGCCAAGTAAAGGCAGCCACATGAAATGACCGGATCACCCACAGAGTGCAGATTGGTCTATAAAATGTGCGTCTAACACCATATGCCCAATCAGCTTTAGGGTGTGTACAAGGGTCCTTTAATTTTACTTTCATCATCATCATCAAGTGCCCTGCCGGCTGGCTTAGGCGTTCATGGCTCTCCACAGATCTCGATCTTTGGTGTTCTGGATCAACTCTGCTAATGATATTCCTCCATGTTACCATCTCAATCCGTCCAGCATAATTTCTCTTGGTCTGCCTCTGCCTCGATATTTCCAGTTGTCACGATGTTCTCCAATGCCTCTCTTCTCATCACATGACCAAAAGAAAGCTGTTTGTCTCTTTCTTATTGTTGTATATAGTGTTCTAGTTTCATTAGCCTCTTTCAGGCAATCGTCGTTAGTTACGTTGGCAGTCCAAGGAATTCGCAACATTCGTCTCAAAAACCACATCTCTGTTGCTTCTAAGTTTTTTCTGTTTTGTTCATTTACATTCCAAGATTCGCTGCCATACAGCAAAATTGGTTCTATATAGCATTTCAGCACTCTCTTCCTTACATTCATTCATAGTGACTTATTGCATAAGATACTCTTCATTTTCTGAAATGCGGCTTATGCCTGCCCTATTCTGCTCTTAATCTCTGTTGTACATCTTCCATCTGAATTTGTAAATGCCCTGTGTATTTACAATTATCCACTTGGTTAATAATTTTCCCTTATATTTCTATGTCACAGTTTGGTGTAACTATTTTCGTTCATAACACCATTGTTACTTTTTTCTTAATATTCAAGGAGAGTCCTTTGTTTGCACTCTCTGTTACTACAATGTCCAACAATTGTTGTAGGTCTATTGCATTATCCACCGCCAATACTGTGTCATCTGCATAGCGTATATTGTTTATATTATAACCTCCGATTAGTATTCCTGGCTTCTCTTTGATCTCCCTCATTATTACTTCGCTATTCTTTTTTTTTTTTTTTTTTAAGCATATCCTTTACAGGACTTAGCTGTCAACACCAGCATCTTTCAGCTGTATGTTGATCTCTTGGCAAGATTACGCTCAGTAGTTTGCCATTGCTTTCTGAGCGGCCGGCTCACATACCCCGTAAGTTACCGATGCGATTCGAACCACTGCTGATTTGAACCGTCATCACGTTACCGACGAGAGTATACGAGATTACGGAGAAAAGTCATAACCTCTAAGCCACGAAGCCGGCTGTCGCTATATAGCGACTTCGCTATAGATGGAGAAAATATCCGGTGACAAGACACACCCCCGTCGTACTCCCAGCTTTATATGTTCGTAGCTACCCTCTTTATGTCCCATTTTAATTGCTGACTTGGTTCCAGTTAATATTCTTTATTATTCTTAAATCTTTCCCATCAATGTTGATATCTTCCAACATATTAATTAGTTAATCATGTTTTACTTTATCTATGAAGCACAAATTTTACTTTACACACAGAAAAATGGCTGACAACACTCGAAAATGACGCTACAAATATACATGACGACCAGTGCCACACGGAGAATCGGTTGACAACACTGGAGACAGAATGGTACAGTTAAACATAACTGCAAAAGCTACAGGGAGAAATAATTAACACCACTCATGCTTCAGTCATACACGTCAACGAAATCTATACGGAGAAATTGTTGATAAAACTCTAGACGGAAGCTACATATATGAAGACAAAAGCCACAGGGAAAAATGATTGACACAATTCTCTAGACAAAATGCCACACACAGACATGGCGACCATCGCCACCATCGCCACAAGGCGTGGACTTTAAGAAGAATCAGTCACTGCCAATCCACATTCACATTTTGCGTATTATATACTCGCGCAGAGCATGGTTCAGTGCTCGTAAAGTGGTTCATTCGCTGGCCAGCCAAGACAGTATTCCCGATTAAATCTCGAGCAGTTAAAAATTAGTTGCATGTATTTTACAGGACGTCCAGTCAACCTCAGCATTTTTGGCTGTTTCATACTACTGTATAAAAATCAACCAATGCGATCTGCTTCCAAATCGCCCGCAGCTGTGTTTCGAACGCGGTATGCGGGATTGCGTATTGCATTCGCAACAACTTCGCCACAGCATCGTCCCCCAGCAGAGGCAGGGATATATTTCCAACCAGTACGAATTTGATGTCGACCTAGCCTCTTCATGATGTGTTTAAAAAGAAGCTGGTTGCATGTACTTTATAGGAAGCTACAATCAACCCGTCTCCGTGGCTAAGGAGTTACGGACGCGGTTCGTAATCCTGTATACCCGCGTTCGAAACACAACTGCGCGCGATTTGGCAGCAGGCCGCGTTGCGTTAGTTTCGCATTGGTATCGGTGCCTGTCGTTCAGAAATCAATGGAAAACTACTGAACGTAAACTTGCCGAGAGATTACAGCGGCAGAAATGCTGGCGTTACCTGCGATGTTGTGTAAACAAAGGATATACCAAATAAGAAAAAACAAAATCAACCCAAACATCTATTGGCTGTTTGTATTTCACTAGGCAATTCAGGTTTTTACCTTGCTTTCTGAACGGTCGACGCCTCGTACCATCGAAATCAACGCAAAGCGGTCTGCTTCCAAATCGCCCGCTGCTGTATTTGAACTCTCGACTCGGTGTGTCGGGGAATTATGAAACTTTGCGTCTCACTGTCCCCTAAGCCACAACTCCGGTTACCAGACAATATTCAGACGTGTGGGACGGAAAGGTCACTATAGGGAACTGATCACCTCACCTCATTATACAGGGTGTATTTTTAATGATTGTACAGTGTTTGAAAATATTGCCGGTCCAAGTTTTGTATTTACTTATTATGTTGCATGAATATTACAGAGGGTGAACACACAACTTTATTAAATACACCCTATCCACCGAATGCCAATTAGTGTATACAAATATGGGTCTAACACACTTATGTACAATGCACATTAAGGCACCTAAAATTGTCCTTTGCTTTACTGACTTCCCATAACGTGCTCACAGATTGTAATTTCTATCCAGATAATTTCACGAATCATTTCATCTGTTTGAGACAATCTCAGTTTTCTCCTCTATAACAACAACTTCACAGCCTCTTCCGGTAAAAGTGCCGGAAGACATGTCGGACTGGCACAGGGTAATAGTAACACTGGGTCGTGGGTGCAGAGAATGGGCAGTGGGTCGCAAAGAGTTTGAGATGCAACAATTGATCCAGGGTGACATTCATCAAGATGATATAGTTGTCTACACCGATGGGTCAGTGGTGAGAAACAGACAGTGGCTGTGGTTTCATTGCGAAGCCATGAATATGGTCAAGGGTCATAGACTAAGACGAGGCAGGTCCTGGATGGCACAGGCGGAAATATCTATACGTCAGTATTTGTGATCTAGAGACTATCAATCGTGAAAAAGAGTGGGTTGAGGTACCAGCAGACAGGACGGACTGGCACAATGTAATAGTAACAATGGGTCGTGAGTGCAGAGAATGGTCAGGGCCGCACAGAGTTTGAGGTACAACAACTGATCCAGAGTAATACACATTAAGGTGACATAGTGATCTATACTGATTGGTCAGTGGTGAGAAACAGACGGAGTGGTTGGGGTTTCATTGCGAAGGCTAATGGGCAGTTCTTGAAAAAGGAGAGTATGGCATATGAGGTTACGACCTCCAGCATGAGAATGGAGGTGGAAGCAGTTATAGAGACATTCCGTTAGTTAGAGGAGACCACTGCAACACACATTGTCTTCATCACGGACTCAAGGAGTATGCTTAGTAAAGTGGAGAAAGGAATGTTTCGTGTAGAATGGTTTGCCTCGCTTCAGAGGTCACAGATTGTGAAAAGTGTCTGGTTTTCCTGCTCTGATCATGCGGGAGTGCGGGGAAATGAACAGGCTGACAGGGAATGCACCTCTTGGTGGTAGATTACCTACGGACAAGGGAGAGGTGGTCGGGCGCCTAAGGGACCAGGTGCAGAAAGCGGTTGAACAGACTGAGAACCCATAGTGGGGAGAATGATATGGCGAGGGAATCGGCAGGGGTTCTGGGCGAATCTCACAACTGAAAGGGAAGACCAGGAGAACTTTCAATCAGATGGCAGTTGGTACAATTAGCAGTATGATACTTCGCTGGCTGTTGAACAAGGGGACGGAGGGCATGTGGGAATGTCCTGAGTGCAGTGATGCCGTTTCTGAGCTCGATTCAACTCAGCTCAAGTTCGCAGCCTGTACCGTCTATGTAAAGGACTCTTGTACACGCTTAGGATGCTGTCTACGTATGGTGCTAGGTCTATATATTTTATTGACTTATAGGAACTATATGGGTGATGTGGTTAGTATAACTGTGGTTAGTATAACTGTGGTTAGTATAACTGTGGTTAGTATAACTGTGGTCAGTATAACTGTGGTTAGTATAACTGTGGTCAGTATAACTGTGGTTAGTATAACAGCGGTCATTATAACTGAGGTCAGTATAACTGTGGTCAGTATAACTGTGGTCAGTATAACTGTTTTCGGTATATCTGTGATCATTATAACTGTGGTCGTTATAACTGTGGTCGTTATAACTGTGGTCAGTATAACTGTTGTCATTATAACTGTGGTCATTATAACTATCGTCAGTATAACAGTGGTCAGTATAACCGTGGTCAGTATAACTGTGGTCAGTATAACTGTTGTCATTATAACTGTGGTCATTATAACTATCGTCAGTATAACAGTGGTCAGTATAACCGTGGTCAGTATAACTGTGGTCAGTACAGCTGTGGTCAATATCATCATCATCATCATCATCATCATCAAGTGCCCTGCCAGCTGGCGTAGGCGTTCATGGCTCTCCACAGATCTCAGTCTTTGGTTTTCTGGATCAACTCTGCTGCTGATATTCCTCCGTGCCACCGTCTCAATCCATCCAGCATCATTTCTCTTGGTCTGTCTCTGCCTCTCTTCCCCTCGATCTTTCCAGTTGTCACGATGTTCTCCAATGCCTCTCTTCTCATTACATGACTAAAAAAAGCTGTTTGTCTCTTTCTTATTGATGTATACAGTGTTCTAGTTCCATTAGCCTGTTTCAGGCGGTCGTCGTTAGTTACTCTGGCAGTCCAAGGAATTCTCAACATTCGTCTCAGGAACCACATCTCTGTTGCTTCTAATTTCTTCTTAATTTGTTCATTTACATTCCAAGATTCACTGCCATATAGCAAAACCGGTTCTACATAGCATTTCAGCACTCTCTTTCTTACACTGAGTGATAGTGACCTATTGCACAATATACTCTTCATTTTCTGAAATGCGGCTTTTGCCTGCCCTATTCTGCTCCTAATCTCTGTTGTACATCTTCCATCTGATGTTATAAATGTCCCTAGGTATGTAAAATTATCCACTTGATTAAAAATATAACTGTGGTCAATATAACTGTGGTCTGTATAATTGTAGTCATTACAACTTGGTCAGTAAAACTGTGGTTAGTATAACAGTGGTCAGTATAACTGTGGTCAGTGTGGTCAGTATAACTGTGGTCATTATATCTGTGATCAGTATAACTCTGGCCAATATAACAGTGGTCAGTATAACTGTGGTCAGTATAACTGTGGTCATTATATCTGTGGTCAGTATAACTCTGGCCAATATAACAGTAGTCAGTATAACTGTGGTCAGTATATCTGTGGTCATTATATCTGTGGTCAGTATAACTATGGCCAATATAACAGTGGTCAGTATAACTGTGGTAATTATATCTGTGGTCAGTTTAACTCTGGCCAATATAACAGTAGTCAGTATAACTGTGGTCAGTATAACTGAGGTCAGCATAACTGTGGTCATTATATCTGTGGTCAGTATAACTCTGGCCAATATAACAGTAGTCAGTATAACTGTGGTCAGTATAACTGTGGTCAGTATAACTGTGGTCAGTATAACTGAGGTCAGCATAACTGTGGTCATTATATCTGTGGTCAGTTAACTCTGGCCAATATAACAGTGGTCAGTATAACTGTGGTCAGCATAACTGTGGTCATTATATCTGTGATCAGTATAACTCTGGCCAATATAACAGTGGTCAGTATAACTGTGGTAATTATAACTGTGGTCAGTATAACTGAGGTCAGCATAACTGTGGTCATTATATCTGTGGTCAGTATAACTCTGGCCAATGTAACAGTGGTCAGTATAACTGTGGTCAGTATAATTGTGGTCATTATAACTTGGTCAGTATAACAGTGGTTAGTATAAAAGTGGTCAGTATAACTGTTGTCAGTATAACTTTGGTCAGTATAATTGTGATCAGTATAACTGTGGTCAGTTTAACTGATGTCAGTATAATCGTGGTCATTATAACTGTGGTCATTATAACTGTGGTCAGTATAACTGAGGTCAGTGTAACTGTGGTCAATATAACTGTGATTAGTATATCTTTGGTCAGTATTACACCCGCCTTGTCTCTGAGTGATTAATCATTAATCTGCCTATTATCCATGATTAACTTCTATTTTCCAATACTGGCTCTCGTTACCACTGCTGGTGAAACTCTTTCTCATAGTAAATGAGAAAGAGACAAGAGATATGAAATAAAGTGTGCAAAAAACGCACATATATACACTATTTAGAGGCAAAACATGTAACCGGCCAATCCAAAGGACGTATAGGGAAGGATCTTTGTGAAACCAAATGGATGGAAGGTCTATGGTGTGACAGAAGAAACGCACGTAGAGAGAATAATGAGAGGATTATCTTTAGAGGAGAAATGCTGCGTGAGTATTCCTGGCCACAGGCGTCGTCCAGAGCTTCTCTAGACTACCACGCTCAGCTTGCCACGGCGGGGGTGAGGGCGGATCGATGCGCTAGTCTTATCGTCTGCAAGACTTTTTATCGTGTGTCAGCTGAGCTGATATCAGAATAACTAATATGATAGAAGCATTTTGAAAATATCACGGAGAAATAAAAACAGCTATGAAGATATATTGAAAGAAGTTAACTCACAAACAGGACTGGTTACTCTCATTAGAAGAGGACAATCCACAGTTTTTGGCACGTCATAAGAAGAGGAAAATAGGATCGGGATCATCCCCTACACTGGTCAGTTGGACGGCAATTGTGATTCCTCGTTCGGAAAGCAATAGAAAATTAAAAAAAAATAAGTTAGTTACATATCCTTTACAGGACGTTGCAGTAAACTCCATAATGTTTAGGCCAGTGTTTCCCAACGTGGGGCCTACGCCCCACAGGGGGGAAATTCGACTGTTAAGGGGGGCAATTCGAAAATGGAAGAAATCGGCTGAATATAACAAAACGGGGAGACTTGAGACTGAAGTTAACTAAATTGGAACCTGACATAAGATCTCTTTGCAGCAAGCATCAAGCGCAAGGATCTCACTAAATTTAAATAATAAATAATTACTAATAATTAAAATAATATAGAAAAATCTTTCATTAAAATTATTTTGTACTTGAACTTCAGTTCTCCATTATATGTTTTGAAAATTTACTTACTGTGTTTGCTCAATAATTACCTAGTGATTTCTTCCTAAAACCTATCATTCAAGTTTCGTTAGTGAACATTTCAGTTTTTGAATATTAAAAATAATGTATGTGTTGAGGGGGGCGTGGGGCGGGGGAGGGGGGCAATATGAATTTTAGAAAGGCTTAAGTGGGGCATGGTACACAAAAGGTTGGGAAACACTGGTTTAGACTGTTCGTGATCTCTTGGCAAGCTTACGTTCAGTAGTTTGCCATTGATTTCTGAACGAGCGGCACCCATACTATTTTCAGAAAAAAACCAACGCAACGCGATCTGCTGCCAAATCGCATGCAGCTGTGTTTCGAACGCGGGTATGCAGGATTACAAACTACGCCCGTAATCCTTCGCCACGGAGCCGGCTAATAGTAAACTACTGAATGTAAAATTGCATCCTGGGATTGGAGTCGATAGCATCGTGTTCAAGGGACATGCAGCACTGAGTCAAAACTAGTAAATTTGAGTAGAGGAAGGGAGACCAAGGGATAAGATACTGGGCAGGTTCGCATTATAGCATGGAGGAATATCAATATGAGACATGGTTGGCAGTACACCAGACAAAAAGTTGTGGACGTACACGATGATCAAAGCCACACGACAGGAACTATAAGAAATTTGGTAAATAACATGTGAAGCAAAATAAGCAATAATATATCTAAAAACACAAACTGAAAGGAAACAGCATAAAGGCCCAAACTACAACCCGTAGATAGACAGACAGTTGAGGGGGGAATGAGCATCTTTAATCAAAGATTGGGGTAGATTGGATTTGAAGATGACGACGAAGAGGCGAAAGAATTGTTGTTTGCATATTAGGTTGGGGAAGGTGGCAGAGAAGAAAGTACATTCAAGTTATTTGAATAAATTAAGAGATTAGTTTATTAGACAGGATCCATGGGGAGAAAATAAATTTCAGTTATGTGAATAAATTATGAGATTAGTTTATTAGACTGGATCGAGAAGGAGAGTGGCTAGGTGACTGGTCTCTCACATCTTGAGACAAGCACGCACATTCCCGAGAAAGTAAATATTTATATTCGTTTAGTGAAGTGTTTTGTTTACTTAAATGCGGGAAGGATAACCGAACTTTTGGGATACCGATGTCTCTGTTGTGAGACAAGGGTTCTAATCCCGGTAAGAGATACGGTTTTCAACTACGGAGGTGAAATAAAAATCTAAGCTTGTACACTGCGCACATTGAATAGTCTAGTACAGTCGATCTTTAAGCCCAGCCGTTTAAATGATACTAATGCCGCACGTTTAGCGTTGAGTTTTGCGAGCCTACGAGTTTCATGGCACCTGCAAGGAGAAGTGGCCGCCAATTATCATACCCCACTGATCATCTCAATGTCTCACGGCTCACATCTCAATCCTCGCTTCACATGCCATTTGCCACTCCTCACATCACTGTCACAACCAGACCTTAACTTCGGGATCACATCTCAACCCTCTATTCGCATATCATTTGTCAGACACCTTATCCCTCATCTCACATGCCTTTTGTCATCCCTCATATCACTGTCACCACCAGACCTTAATTACAGGATCACATCTTAACCCTGTATTCACACGTCATTTGTCACACACCTCAACCCTCACCGCACATGTCATGTGTCACTCCTCACATCATTGTAACACCTAGACTTTAACTTCAGGATCACATCTCAACTCTGACTTTATGTGAGGACAAACCCATTAATAAACATACACCGTAAAGATAGTTACGCAATTCATTCATTCATTGATTCGCAGACAGCAGAGCACATACTCAAAGACTGCCCAAACTACAACATATCCAGGTAAACCTTCTGGCCTAGAGAGACAACAGTGGAAGATAAACTCTACGGACCGCTGAATGAACTAAAAAAGACGGTCAGATCCATACAAGAGACAACACTGCAGTTATAGACATATTTCAAGCGAACAAAAGAAGAGGAAGAGGACGAAGAAATTCAGTCATTCGGTAGCATGTCCTTTGCAGAACCTCGCTCCCAGAACATCCTTCCGGAAAACTTCTCGATCATAAGCGACCGCGTCCGACACGCTGGAGATTTGTGTGTGTGTGTGTGTGTGTGTGTGTGTGTGTGGTGTGTGGTGTGTGGTGTGTGGTGTGTGGTGTGGTGTGTGGTGTGTGGTGTCTGTCTGTCTGTCTGTCTGTCTGCCTGCCTGCCTGTCTGTCTGTCTGTCTGTCTGTCTGTCTGTCTGTCTGTCTGTCTGTCTGTGTGTGTGTGTGTGTGTGGGGGGGGGGGGGGGGCGCTCACGTCGCTTTGAATTCAAGCGTAGTCCATACACACTATTTTATAGTAGTGATGGACTGAATTTTGCGTGTGGGTTAGCTTTCTCTTTTAACAGTGTCCCTCGCCATTAGGCGAACCCACTCCGACTTCAGAGGTACTTGTAATTAACGTCCCCAAGTCAAGGACGACAGGTCAACATTTTAGACAAGCTGTCCAGTGTAGGGGATGAATCACTAACCTCGGCATCAGCACACCGGAAATTTAAGAACACCGTTCTTATCCATTCGGCTATGCGGAAATGCATCTGCACATGCTGCACCCACCTTCTCTTTGGCCTTCCTCTTCCTTTCTTCCCGGGCATTATTGTTCTCTCCAAACTTTCGTGACGTTTCAAGTGACCAAAATATTACAATTTTCTTTGTTTTATCCTCTTTAGTTGCCAACCTTTTTCAATATTCAGATCTTGTCGGTTGGATGGATGCATTTGTTCTTTTCTGTATCCAAGATAATCTTAGAACTCGTCAATAACATTTATGTTAAAATGCATTTATTCGCTGTTCAACTTGTTTATTTAATTAGCTTTTAAAAATACAGTATGCCCTTGCAAATCCGACAACAGGGACTGGTTAGATCGGCTGACAAACTATAACAAGTCTTGCAGACAATGAGACTAGAACGTCCATCCACTTTCAAATTAATTTCTGAAATCTGGCGGATTCGGTCACAGGATTAGTAATCTGAGGCCGGGATGGGCCTTAATTATGACTTCTGTTCTGAGGTTGAACTGGGTAAGGGTAATGGAAAAACGACGATGATGTCCTCACTTCGGCCATGACTAGCTGAACTTGGTGGTCTAGAGAAGCTCTCGAAGTCCCCTCTGGCCAGGAATGCTCACGCAGCAACTCTCCTCTAAAGATGACCCTCATTATTCTCTCCATGTGCGTTTCTTCTGTCACAATACAGACCTTCCATACTTCTCGTTTAAAAAAAAACCCATTCCATATCTGTTCTCATGATTTCTAAATTTATTCATCTGTTTGGGAGTCTTCGTGGCGAAGTGGTTACGTCGCCGGAATCACGCTCCGGATGTCGTGGGTTTGATTCCGGGCTACGTGGTTCGGTTTACGAGTGCAATTTTCTCAGAGACACTGGGGGATCGTTGCTGGAGCTACACAACTCGTAGTTTGTGCGTCGATTTCGACAGGCCGCCCTGCGGACAGAGACCGAGCAATATGGGATAAAACCCGGTGCACTGAAGTCGATCATCTTGCCTGTTACGCCCTTTTAAAATTCTGCATATGTAAGTGTGTTCTTTACACACCACACATTGTTTGCGTCTGTCTGGTTTATTTGTCAGTTGAGTTGAGTTGAGCTAACAACCCACATCACTGCACTCAGGACATTCTAGTACGCGCTCCGCCCACTCATTTAACAGCCACTGAAGACATATTACCAATCGTTCACACCGCTCCTGAAAGTTCTCCTGGACTTCTCTCTCAGTTTGAACATTCTTCCAGAACCCCTGCCGATTCCCTGCAATATCATTCTTTCCACATACGGATTCTCAATCTGTTCCCCCGCCGTCTCCACCTGGTCCCACCGACGCATGACCACCTCCCCCTTGTCCATAAGTAATCAATCTACTACAAGGAAGTGCATTCCCTGCCAGTCTATCAGCCTGATCATTCTTTGTCAGTTACTATGAGAAAGAGTTTCATCAGGAGTTATATAATTTGTAGGCTAATTAAGGGCCGGTCTCCCTGGCCCAGAGTTAACGACTTTCTCCGTAGTTCCGTATATTCACGTGAGGAACGTAAATGCGCGAGGTTCGGAAACGGATTGTTCGGCGTTGGTTACTTACGGAGTATGTGAGCCGATCGCCCAGAAAGCAATGGGAAACTACTGAGCGCAATCTTGCCAAGAACATCAACAGCAGCTGAAAAAAAATGCTGGTGTTGACTGCAACGTCCTGTAAGGGATATGCACACTTAAAAAATAAAAACGAATTAAGGGTCTTTGACTTTACTGATTACAAATTGACAAATGCAATGTTAGCGGAGAGATACACAATATGTCACCGCTGCAAACAATTGGGACTGCGAGCGACGCGACATAATTATATACATATTAATCACATTATTCTGCCAGACTATCGAGCATTTGTTCTCATTGCCATAATGTATCCCAATGAATCGGATTAGTTCTTTAATCTGCTCTACTTTTGTTCTCGTCTCATTACATGGGTAAAAATGCTGACCGTTTCCTTCTGATGTCTGTAATGAGTTTCGTTTGTACTCTTGATCTCTTTAGAATATCTTTATTATTCAGTTTGGTTAAACCCTGCTATCTTAAGCAATTTTCCAAAAATTCCCTGAAAAAAACCCCGGCCTAGAGAGACAACAGTGGAAGATAAACTCTATGGACCGCTGAATGAACTAAAAAAGACTGCCAGATTCATACAAGTGACAACATTGCAGTTATAGACATATTTCAAGCGAACAAAAGAAGAGGAAGAGGAAGAAGAAATTCATTCATTCGGTAGCATGTCCTTTGCAGAACCTCGCTCCCAGAACATTCTTCGGAAAACTTCTCGATCATAAGCAAGATGTCCCGCGTCCGACACACTAGAGATTATTTTTTATTTTTGGGGTGCTCACTCGCTTTGAACTCAAGCGTAGTCCATACACACTATTTCTATAGTAGTGATGGACTGAATTTTGCGTGTGGGTTAGCTTTCTCTTTTAACAGTGTCCCTCGCCATCGGGCGAACCCACTCCGACTTCAGAGGTACTTGTAATTAACGTCCCCAAGTCAAGGACGACAGGTCAACATTTTAGTCCAGCTGTCCGGTGTAGGGTTGAACCGCTAACCTCGGTATCAGCACACCGGATGTTTAAGAACACCGTTCTTATCCATTCGGCCATGCGGACCTGCATCTGGAGGTTATCTGCCACATGCTGCACCCACCTTCTCTTTGGCCTTCCTCTTCCTCTCTTCCCGGGCATATACCCCTCCATTATTGTTCTCTCCAAACTTTCGTGACGTTTCAAGTGACCAAATTATTACAATTTTCTTTGTTTTATCCTCTTTAGTTGCCAACCTTTTTCAATATTCAGATATTGTCGTATGGATGGATGCATTTGTTCTTTTCTGTATCCCAGATACTCTTAGAACTCGTCAATAAAATTTATGTTAAAATGCATTTATTCGCTGTTCAACTTGTTTGTTTAATTAGCTTTTAAAAATACAATATGCCCTTGCAAATCCGACAACAGGGACTGGTTAGATCGGCTGACAAACGATAACAAGTCTTGCAGACAATGAGACTAGAACGTCCATCCACTTTCAAATTAATTTCTGAAATCTGGGGGATTCGGTCATAGGATTAGTAATCTGAGGCTGGGATGGGCCTTAATTATACTTCTGTTCTGAGGTTGAACTGGGTAAGGGTAATGGAAAAACGACGATGATGTCCTTACTTCGGCTATGACTAGCTGAACTTGGTGGTTTAGAGAAGCTCTCGAAGTCCCCTCTGGCCAGGAATGCTCACGCAGCAACTCTCCTCTAAAGATGACCGTCATTATTCTCTCCATGTGCGTTTCTTCTGTCACAATACAGACCTTCCATACTTCTCGTTTCACAAAACCATTCCATATCTGTTCTTATGATTTCTAATTTTATTCTTCTGTTTGGGAGTCTTCGTGGTGAGTGGTTACGTTGCCGGAATCACGCTCCGGGTGTCGTGGGTTCGATTCCGGGCTACGTGGTTCGGTTTACGAGTGCAATTTTCTCAGAGACCCTGGGGGATCGTCGCTGGAGCTACACAACTCGTGGTTTGTGCGACGATTTCGACAGGCCGCCCTGCGGACAGAGACAGAGCAATATGGGATAAAACCCGGTGCAATGAAGTCGATCATCTTGCCTGTTACACCCTTTTAAATTTCTGTATATGTAAGTGTGTTCTTTACACACCACACATTGTTTGCGTCTGTCTGGTTCATTTGTCAGTTGAGTTGAGTGGAGCTAAAAACCCACATCACTGCACTCAGGACATTCTAGTACGCGCTCCGCCCACTCATTTAACAGCCACTGAAGACATATTACCAATCGTTCACACCGCTCCTGAAAGTTCTCCTGGACTTCTCTCTCAGTTTTGGACATTCTTCCAGAACCCCTGCCGATTCCCTGCAATATCATTCTTTCCACATACGGGTTCTCAATCTGTTCCCCCGCCGTCTCCACCTGGTCCCACCGACGCATGACCACCTCTCCCTTGTCCATAAGTAATCAGTCTACTACAAGGAAGTGCATTCCCTGCCAGTCTATCAGCCTGATCATTCTTTGTCAGTTACTATGAGAAAGAGTTTCATCAGGAGTTATATAATTTGTAGGCTAATTAAGGGCCGATCTCCCTGGCCCAGAGTTAACGACTTTCTCCGCAGTTCCGTATATTCACGTGAGGAACGTAAATGCGCGAGGTTCGGAAACGGATCGTTCGGCGTTGGTTACTTACGGAGTATGTGAGCCGATCGCCCAGAAAGCAATGGGAAACTACTGAGCGCAATCTTGCCAAGAACATCAACAGCAGCTGAAAAAAATGCTGGTGTTGACTGCAACGTCCTGTAAGGGATATGCAACTTAAAAAAAAAAACGAATTAAGGGTCTTTGACTTTACTGATTACAAATTGACAAATGCAATGTTAGCGGAGAGATACACAATATGTCACCGCTGCAAACAATTTGGACTGCAAGCGACGCGACATAATTATATACATATTAATCACATTATTCTGCCAGACTATCGAGCATTTGTTCCCATTGCCATCATGTATCCCAATGAATCGGATTAGTTCTTTAATCTGCTCTACTTTTGTTCTCGTCTCATTACATGGGTAAAAAATGCTGACCGTTTCCTTCTGATGTCTGTAATGAGTTTCGTTTGTACTCTTGATCTCTTTTAGAATATCTTTATTATTCAGTTTGGTTAACCATGCTATCTTAAGCATTATTTTGCAGAACAGCATTTCTACAGTTTCAGGGATGCTCCTATCTGTTTAGAAAGTGCTCATGATTCACATTCACGTGTTGAGACTGATTCTATTGAACACCGTAAAATTCTTTTTTCTTTCCTGATCGTAAATAATAGAGACTTATAATTGTTTATTCTAAAAATATAATAAAGTTAAGTGTATTTTACTTGACTTATTACATCTTTTATTTAAGTAGTCTTATCTTCAACATGAAAATAATCCACATCATTTATTTGGGGGGGGGGGGGGGAGATGTCATGAGAAGGGAAAGGCTGGAGTAAGTCGTCACAACGGGGGCAGTTGGAGGGGAGAAGAGGCAGAAGGAGACCAAGAAAGTAGATGCTGGACATTTTGACACCATGGCATGGTGTCACAACAATATCAAAAATGATTGGCAGCACATGAGACATCTCGAACTCGGGTAACATGAAACTATGTGACACGTTACGACTTAAGTTTTATTTCTTTAACTTACTCTTGAGGTTTTATTTTTAGCTCGTGTTCTCGCTCGCCTTGAACTCAAACGTAATCCATACACCCTACCTCTATCAGCACTGGACTGAATTTTGTGTGTGGATTAGCTTTCCATAGTACCAGTGTTTGTGGATTAGCTTTCCATAGTACCAGTGTTTGTGGATTAGCTTTCCATAGTACCAGTGTCCCTCTCTATCAAGCAAACAAACTCAGACTTTTGAGGTTCTTGCCGACTTCTAGACCTGAGCTTGAGTGGAGCCGAAGTGTATATGTTGGTTGTGGTCTCACGTTGTCGACGGTGTACAGAAGGCATCTTTATACAGACAAAGGATACAACGGCCAGCCACCAGTGTCCTCACTTCCAAGAAGGAAAGCAATGGCAGATTACCTTCTTTCCAGAAGCCTAGAAAACTAAATTAGGCAAACAAATGAAAACTAAGTCTTACCGTCCACGTTATGCTGTTGGTATGCTCAAATAAATAATAATAATAAAAAAAAATACATAAATAAATAAGTGAATAAATAAGTAAATAAATCATGGACCAAACCAGTAATGAGGACAGAGTAGCTAGACGACATCAAGGTTAGATAAATAAAAATTTTTTGCAGATAAATAAACTTAATACCACGAAGTATATAGGGGGTTGGGTGGGGGGGGGGGGGGGGGCTGTGAAAGGAAGGAGTGCAAAAGAATTTCGTCAGTTTAAACAGAAGTTGAATTACAGAGATGGACTAGAAAATGGATGTCAGTGCGCATGCGCCGTCATGGCTCGCTGGAGAATGAGACTGTTTGAGTTCCATTGAGTCCGACTTTCTTTGTAAAGATGACCGGTGATATGATACCGGAATATTTATTTTTTTTGCATATCCCTTACAGGACGTTGCAGTCAACACCAGCATTTTTCAGCTGCTGTTGATGTACAAGGCAAGATTACGCTCAGTAGTTTGCCATTGCTTTCTGAGCGACTGGCTCACATACCCCGTAAGTTACAGACGCGGCCGCGGCGAAAACCGCTACGAATTCTCGCGCACATAGCGTCACTCACTAGGGTATACGGGATTACGGAGTAAGACGCTAACACCTAGGCCAGGGAGACCGCCCACCGGAATATTAGAATTGGTAAATTTCTTTTTTTTCATGTGTTGCCGCGCTGTGTGTGTATGTGTGTATGTGTGTATGTGTGTGTGTGTGTGTGTGTGTGTGTGTGTGTGCTCGCGCGCGCTTGCGTGTGTGTATATAACATGTCCTCACAATTTGTGCTTTAGACACCGTCGTATAATAATACAACAATCTGAGCATTGGAATTGATAAATGGGAAATTATACAGACAGGGCACGTGTATGTACGTAAACAAACAATACACTCAAAGGTGAAAGTAGTGCAAATAATCAAAAACAAAAACACAAAAAAAAACACACACACACACACACATACACACACACAGAAGCTTTCACTAAACGAAAGGCATGTTACGTTCGTGAATAGTACACTAATAACACAGGTATGAGGGTAAGTTAATAAGAAAGTCACAAATGGCTGTAGAAAAATAACTACACATGATAACAACCTGAAAACAGTTTATTTTTATACATACATTGTCCCTTTATTTCTCAACATAATTTCCACCAACATTGATGTACGTATCCCATCGTTTTATCAGTCCTCCCAAACCGGCTGCATAGAACTGCGTGCTCTGTTTTCTAAACCACGTTTTCACTTCACATTCAACTTCGGCATCAGTCGCGAAATGTCTCCCACCAAGGTGGGTTGTCAGTGTTTATGCTGACAAATGTTTGTCCCGTAAAGCGGTGCATAGCTGGGTAGAAAAAGTTACGAGGGTGAGTCAATAAGTAAGTCACACAGTTCTCTGGGATGGCCGGTAAATGAAAACAGAGCACGCAGTTCTATGCAGCCGGTTTAGCAGGACTGATAAAACGATGGGATGCGTGCATCAATTTTGGTGGAAATTATGTTGAGAAATAATGGGACAATGCATGTATAAAAATAAATTGATTTCAAGTTATCATGTGTAGTTATTTGTCTACAGCCATTTGTGACTTACTTATTAACTTACTCTCGTATTTAACGAATATAAGCATCACCATAATGTAGCGTAAACTTTGCAGAACAGCCCTCCCATCACAGCCCGCCAAAATGTTCCTGGATCTCCTGGCATCTCTGCTTTTTCGTTCACCCCCGTGCCGTGCTGTGGCTTACAGGCCGTGAACACGTTTCTCAGTTCCTCAACACACAGTGACGAGGGTTCGAAAACAGCTGCAGACGATTTATAAGCAGGCTGCCGTGCGTTAAATTAGATGGTAAGAATGTCGGTCGCTCAAAATACAATGGCAAACTATTGAAAGTAAACATTTCTTAGTAAATCACACATAGCCAAAAATGCAGAGGTTGACTGCATTGACCGTTGGACATGCAACTAACATGCGCTGTCATACCCAAGGTGTCAGTAATGTACCGTGTCCATCTCATGCTAATAGACTGCTGCCTCCACTTTCAGGAACCACACCTTCTATCACCGTTCTCTTCAAGCCACTGAGAAGTTTAATATGGCCAAAGTATTTGGGTTTCCCGACACGATAATGTTTATGAATAAGTTTTCATCTGCGGTTAGAATTTGTGGAATGTCAGTATTTTTTATTCTTCTTGCTCCGCGACATTATAAGAACTTTTGTGTAACATGTAAGCTCAAAAGATCCAGTTTTAATGATTGCGAAATGGTCCATGACTCATATAAATATGTTACTACAGCAAAGATGCCAACACTCCAAATTGTCTTTAACATGTTTCCTAAAGTAGAAATCAAAAAGAGAATACGAATGGCCAAAAATGCTTTCAACGGCATGAAATCAGTATTAAAATCTAAAGAGATTAACAACGCATTAAAAATGAGAATTGTTAAATACTACGTATATTCAACGCTACTGTATTGCGCGGAAGCCTGGACATTGAACAAGCAACTAGCAAGTCGCATAGAAGCCCTGGAGATGTGGATATACAGAAGAATATGTCGTATTTCACGGAAACAAAAACAATCAAATGCAGAAGTTCTAGAAAAACAGGAAATGGAGAGAGAGAGAGAGAGAGAGAGAGAGAGAGAGAGAGAGAGAGAGAGAGAGAGAGAGAGAGAGAGAGAGAGAGAGAGAGAGAGAGAGAGAGAGAGAGAGATGATGAAATAAATAAAGAGGAGGCAATTGAAATATTTCGGCACGTTAAAAGACACGACACTCTTATAAACAAGCCAGCAAGAGGTAGAAAACGATACAAGTGGGAAGATAACATCAAGAGATAGGCGAACATCAGCCTGACAGTATGTACAGTCAGGGCGAGAGACAGTGTTGGAGATCCATTGCAGCCAACATTCATTGTGGAGACGGCACCTGATTGATTGATTAATGTTTGCTGGTGGGTGATAAAGGTTCTAAATAATGTTTAACCTCTGCAATGCTATGACCTGGCTTCGTCTGACACTTTCGAAGAGTCTTTATTATTGCTGATTATCTTCAGACTGAGGACATAGCAGACCGAAATATCACTTTTTCAACAAACTAAAAGTAGGAGGTACTGATAAACGCAACTATGGAATTGGTAAAATGACAATTAAGCATTTGCTGCAGGAGTGTCCAACGTATGTAGAGCAGAGGAAATCAGTGACGATGTCGTCATAATGACGGATTCGAATCCCGGTCGGTAACTATAGCTGTCAATTTTCATTTTTGTCTAGTGCGTCCTTAGGCCTCTATTTCTTTCTTCTACGTATATGAGCGCCAAATAACACATATGTGTTTATTTAGTATGACTTATCGCTCTGAATACCTCGCCAATCTACTATTGTAACCTAAAATGTGAACTTAATATATTGGGAAATATCAACGTATGAAGTGTGGGAACTGAAATAAAATTATCAATTACAGACCTGCCTAAATATACTGATCAATAGCACATCTCTGAAGCAAGTTAAAGAATGTAAATATCTAGGAACTTAATTACAAATGATGGCAGAATAGGCAGAGAAATCGAAATCGGAAGTCAAAAAAGCAAGTGTGCCTACATATCAACTATCACCCATACTGAAACATCCAAATATTCCTACGTCTGCTAAACCACAGATAATAAATAACATATTAACACCAACCTTGTGTTAAAAATGTCAATGGATATTACCTAAATCATACTTACACGAAATCAACACCTGTGAGATGAGATGCTTGAGAAGAGTCGCCAATTTAAATATCCGAGACCGAGTAAGAAATGATGTTATCTAACAGACAGTGGGATCAGCACCTTATTAAAAGGCATGAGATAAAATGATTTGGCCTTCTCGTTAAAATGCAACACCATTAACAACCAGCACTGACACTACACCAAAAAAGATCTGATGCGAGAGCAAGAGGACGCCCTAAAAGAGAATGATTTGAAAATATTAAAGCCATTGTACAATCATACGGAATGACACGAGCCAGTGCCACCCGTCGCGCACTGGAACGTCAACTATTCCTCCCCATAATGCTTGACGGTAAAAGTGGAAGATGATGATGATATAGATGATGATGATGATGAAAGACCTGCCATAGTCAATAAACTAACGCATTCCAGTGAACAAAAACGTAAGGAAAAGGCGCCGGATAGGCCACACACTGAGAAAACCTGAGGACAGTATAACTAGACACTGCTGTCTGGAACCCAAAAAGCAAAGGAAATAGTGGGAGACCTAAAAACACACGGAAAATAGATTTACAGACAAAGATGAATAATATTGTGAGCTGCAGGAGACAGCAAGAGATAGGTTGACCTAGTGTGGGGTTGCTGAGGGCATATGGGCGAACAGGGCAGAAAAAGACGAAAGGTCATTAACGTAAATAATATAACATATTTAATATATTGATTCCTGGATTTACCATGTGACATTATTGCACTCGGGATATTCCCAGACATATTTAGTCTCTCCTCTTCAAAAGCCACAGAAGAGTTTCCATGCTGATTATTCCAGCGGCAATTTGAATTAAAGTCCGTCTGGCTGTTCCATTACGCACGCTTTGAGATTGCCTCTACCCACTCCCTTCTGAGCCAATCTTTCCAGAAATGGATACTCCGCAATGCTTATACCATTGTGAAAATCAACGCAAAGCGATCTCCTTCCAAATGTTCTCGCATTGAAACTAGTGCGTCGAGATTGTGAGCCTGCGTTCAATAACGCGCAAACCATGGACGCCGACGTAAATAAAATAAAGCGTGTAATAGGCATGAACATATCGGGGATGTGTGTGCGTCTGTGGCTAAGTGGTTTGTGACATGCAGATTCTCAATTCCCCGACAAACCAAGTCCAGAGTGCGAAATCAGCTGCGGGCGATTTGGAAACAGATCGTATTGAGTTGATTTCAATGGTATGAGGCGTTGGCCATTCAGAAAGCACTGGCAAACTACTGAAAGTAAAATTGCTAAGTAAATCACAAACAGCCAATACATGCTGGGGTTGCTTGCAACGCCCTGTAAAAGCCATGCAACTAATTGTTTATCGGGGGCTTATTATTGTTTTAAGTATCCATGACCGTGAACCTTAACTGACATGCTTGCATTTGCCTAATGGCAAGGCAAGGGCATTAGTAGAATTGAGCAATGTAGCCAGTCCTCACTGGCGAAGTGGTTACCTTGCTTCTGATCGGCGTGGATGCGTTCCCGGACTGCGTCTTTTAGAGCACGAGTGCACTTTTTTCCCGGTCATTCCAGGGGTCATCACTGGAAGCTACGGAGTTCGTGCTTTGAGCGAAGCTCTCAGCGAGCGGTTTGCCATTTTGGGGAGCCAAAGAGCAAACTTTATTTTAAAAGGGTCACAAAGGGGCACGCTGTTCCGTTTTACATTCGGCCTTTTCAGTCACTCGTTTTTCGCACACCAGGAGAGAGAGAGAGAGAGAGAGAGAGAGAGAGAGAGAGAGAGAGAGAGAGAGAGAGAGAGAGAGAGAGAGAGAGATTCAGAGAGATTGAGAGAGAAAGTGAGAGAGAGCCAGATGGGGTAACTGCTCTAATCTTTCGCACACCAGGAGAGAGAGAGAGAGAGAGAGAGAGAGAGAGAGAGAGAGAGAGAGAGAGAGAGAGAGAGAGAGAGAGAGAGAGAGAGAGAATGTGTGAGAGAGTGAGAGAGAATCAGAACTGCCCTTGCAATAAAGTCAACCCACTTGACTTTAGTATTTTGGTTACTCAAAATTTCTGATTAAAATAATTGCATTTAAAATTTATTGTGGCGGATACTCCTACTTCTTTTCTTTCAGATACAACATGGCGACACCACTGTAGTCGCAGGCAACGGTTGAGAACCGCTGACCTAGTATATATATGAAATTCTTATAATTTACGTGGCTACAACGAATGAAATGGGTTGGGTATGTCTTACTTTGAGCCCAAGTCACCATCCATACATAATAAATGGCTGCGCTTGCAGACAGCTCGTCCTCCTCCCCCCCTCTCTCTCTCTCCTCTTTCTCTCTCTCTCTCTCTCTCTGACACAAATACGCTCTCGCTCTCTCTCTATATATAGTATACAACTTAATAATAAAAGTGGTTAGCTTAACATATCCGGTGCATGAATTAACCTGATCAGCGTATAAATTAGCATAGCAGACAATCCATTAATATGTAACTAATATGGTCAGTGTGAAATTAACACAACTAGTACGCAACGGAACATTATTCTATCTACAACATAACACAACTAGTACACAACGGAACATTATTCTATCTACAACATAACACAACTAGTACAGAACGGAACATTATTCTATCTACAACATAACACAACTAGTACACAACGGAACATTATTCTATCTACAACATAACACAACTAGTACACAACGGAACATTATTCTATCTACAACATAACACAACTAGTACACAACGGAACATTATTCTATCTACAACATAACGCAACTAGTACACAACGGAACATTATTCTATCTACAACATAAGACAACTAGTACACAACGGAACATTATTCTATCTACAACATAACACAACTAGTACACAACGGAACATTATTCTATCTACAACATAACACAACTAGTACACAACGGAACATTATTCTATCTACAACATAACACAACTAGTACACAACGGAACATTATTCTATCTACAACATAACACAACTAGTACAGAACGGAACATTATTCTATCTACAACATAACACAACTAGTACACAACGGAACATTATTCTATCTACAACATAACACAACTAGTACACAACGGAACATTATTCTATCTACAACATAACACAACTAGTACACAACGGAACATTATTCTATCTACAACATAAGACAACTAGTACACAACGGAACATTATTCTATCTACAACATAACACAACTAGTACAGAACGGAACATTATTCTATCTACAACATAACACAACTAGTACACAACGGAACATTATTCTATCTACAACATAACACAACTAGTACACAACGGAACATTATTCTATCTACAACATAACACAACTAGTACACAACGGAACATTATTCTATCTACAACATAACACAACTAGTACACAACGGAACATTATTCTATCTACAACATAACACAACTAGTACACAACGGAACATTATTCTATCTACAACATAACACAACTAGTACACAACGGAACATTATTCTATCTACAACATAACACAACTAGTACACAACGGAACATTATTCTATCTACAACATAACACAACTAGTACACAACGGAACATTATTCTATCTACAACATAACACAACTAGTACACAACGGAACATTATCCTATCTACAACATAACACACTTTTCCACACTATGAAGTACATGGGGCATATGGTATGTCCTGTATTTCTCTAGGCTAAACGACACAAGATGAAAGTACAATCTTACATAATTAGTATATAGTTGAGTTTAGTTAAGGCGGGTAACTAGTCCTTACTCAACATGGTCCATAGTTATCCCAGATTATCAAGAACATAGCTCAGTATAATGTATTTACAATCCAACAGACATTGTATATAACTCAACATGATGCACCAATAATTTGACATGTCTAGTACATGACACAACATGGCTCACCTACAACCTAACTTAACTGGTATATAACTCAACAGAATCAATTTACAACATATCTTAGCTAGTATAATTCAACATAATGCTTCAATAACTTGACTTAGCTAGTAAATAACTCAAGATGACACACCTACAACCTAACTTAGCCAGTATATAGCTCAAGATAACCAACCTACAAACTAACTTAGCTGGTTCATAACTCAAGATGACCCACCTACGTTCTAACTTAGCTAGTATATAACTCAAGATGACCCACCTACAACTTATAACTCGACATGATGCATCGAAAACATGATATGGCTAGTTTGTAACTCAAGTATTTTATTTACCTCTTCTTTCCTCGTTCAACATAATGCTTCAATAACTTGACTTAGCTAGTAAATAACTCAAGATGACACACCTACAACCTAACTTAGCCAGTATATAGCTCAAGATAACCTTCTTTCCTCGTTCACTCCCCCCCCCCCCACACACACACACACTTGAGGCATTTTCTCAACCAACTCACTCCAAGCTCTAATATCATTAGCTATTCCATACAGCTCTGTCCACATCCCTCATGTTATTCATTTCTTTTTATACTTCACTGCTCTTTGTGTTTTAAGATCATCCTCTATTTTGTTTAATTTGTGGATTCCAGACAATGGATTTTTAGTTCCAATCCAAATATTTATCAATTCACATATGTCTATGTCTAATGTCTACCTACATCGGCAGAACAGAGAGGCAGTTAAACAACGGGGTGGTCGAACACATACCCAATTGGATTGACAGAAAAATACACAAAGATGTCGGGGACCTGGCCAAGCCGACATACCACAAACTTCCTACGTCATCGATTGAACGGCATATTTTGGAAACCGGTCACGTGATTGACAGGGACAATGCGTTTCGTGTGTTGTTTAACACATAAAATAGTCGCTTGTTACAGGTCGCATGATTAATCTGCATATGCCAGTTTTGTGAAAACGGAAAGACACGATAGTCAGTTTAAAATTATCGTGGTAGACTATTAAAATTACTGTGTGAATATGTGCTTGCATGCTTGCTTGTTTTCGTTGGCTTGAGCTCCAACGCAAAGTCCTTTATGTCGGATGAAGGCATCCTGTTGTCCAACATCAGTGTGACGTCATACAGGACCTGAGGTTTGCGTGAGTATCCGTTGTCCTATGTCTGGCTTATTGGTGTGCAAACTGGTGGTTCCTCGCAGTACAGGCAGACACTCTCCGACTTCGGAGGAATCGGCGATCCTACTGACTTTAGCCAGGACCCCGAAGGGACCTATTGCCCAGGACGCTCGACGAGGACGCGTCAATAGGTCTTGGCCAGTATATAACCCGGTCCTGGTGCTATGGAAACACTTCTGCGTCCCTGTGAATATGTGTTTATTTCAGCTTGAAGAATTTATCTAATTACTTCATTTTATGTTGTGTGATTTCTGCAGTATGCATCTAGCAAGATGCAGCGAAATATGCCATGCAATAAATCGTGCAATCTATTATGCATCTCTTCGTTATTCAGAATTTCTAGTTATACAATCCTCAGGTTTTCATCAATCTAACATCAGTGCCGGCTTCGTGGCTTAGAGGTTAGCGACTTTTCTCTGTAATCTCATATACTCTCGTAGGTAATGTGATGACGGTGAGAATCAGCAGTGGTTCGAATCGCATCGGTAACTTACGGGGTATGTGAGCCGGCCGCTCAGAAAGCAATGACAAACTACTGAGCATGATCTTGCCAAGAAATCAACATACAGCTGAAAGATGCTGGTGTTGACAGCGATGTACTGTAAAGGATATGCCAAAAAAAAAAAAAAAAAAATATCTGTGCAGTTTTTGTGTATATGCTAACCAGTATGTATACACAACCAGCGCTGTGGCTCAGGGTCAGTGAACATGTTTCACAATTCTCTGACATACCGAGAAAGATAGTGCTGAAATGCTATATAGAATCAGTTTTGCTGTATGGCAGAGAATCTTGTTCATAATGAACAAATTAGGGAAGAACTTAGAAGCAACAGAAATGTGGTTTTTGAGAAGAATGTTGCGAATTCCTTCGACTGCCAAGAGTCACTAACAATGATTGCCTGAAAGTGGGCAATGAAACTAGAACACTGTATACAACAATAAGAAAGAGACAAACAGTTTTCTTTGGTCATTTGATAAGAAGAGAGACATTGGAGAACATCGGGACAACTGGAAAGATTGAGGGGAAGAGATGAAGAGACCAAGAGAAATGATGCTGGATGGATTGAGACGGTGGCATGGAGTAATATCATCAGTAGAGTTGATCCAGAACACCAAAGGCGGAGATCTGAGGAGAGCCATGGACACCTACGCTAGCTGGTGGTGCACTTGATAATGATGATGCCCGAGTCGAGGGTTCAAAATCAGCTGCAGACGATTTGGAAACATGTCTTTCCGTTGATTTCGATGGTTTTGGAAACAGATGTCCTTGGGTTGATTTCGATGGTTTTGGAAACAGATGTCCTTGGGTTGATTTCAATGGTTTTGGAAACAGGTGTCCTTGGGTTGATTTCGATGGTATCAGCATCGGACGTTCAGAGAATAATGAATTTTATAAATTGCATAGTAAATCACAAACAGCCAGAAAATGCTGGAGTTAACTGCGATGTCCTGTAAAAGACATGCAACTAATTTAACTAACAATCCAACAAACGTTTCTTGAGTTGCTTGGCAGAAAACGAATTAAAACATGGAGGGAAAAGATAGGTGTTCTGATAGCCGGAGAATAGCACATAACGACATACAGTAAAACCTATGTTTTCGTTGCCTTGTTTTCGTTTCGGTTATCGTCGCTTTCGGTTTTTGTAGATTTTTTTCCCACAATACCATTGTCTTGGTTTTCGTCGTTTGCCTCGGATTTCGTCGGCGTGCCAACATGACCTGCTAATTTTGCGGGGGGAAAAATGGACCCACGGGTTCTTCTGCTCAGTTTAGCGTTATGTTTCGTTGTGTGAGCATCACTTGCTATTAATAAAATACGAGAGCGTCGTTACAATTGCTGAAATCGGCGGCAAGTACGGGAAGTCGCCACCAACAATATGGCGAAAAGGAAGAGATAAAGGAGACTAATGTAGCGAAAGGCATGAGTGTGCTAACGAAACAGAGTAGCAAACAATTGAAGATGTAGAACAGTTATTATAAATTTGGATAAATCAAAACCAGTTAGATGGCGCTTCTGTTTCGGAGACAATCACATGTGAAAAGGCCAGACTGTTGTATGTCGATCTCATTAAGAAAAAAATGCCTGGGAAAATGCTAGTGTACTTAATGCTTTTAAGGCCAGCAGAGGATGGTTTGAAAAATTCAAGGGGCGCGATGGCATACACAGTAGTCCTAGACACAGCGAAGGTGCGAGTTCGGACAAGCGAAATATATTATTAAAGTCTGTATTTATTCTCTATAAAATGTGTTTTTAGTATGTTTTTTGGAGTATCTAGAACGAATTAATTGGATGTACATTGATTCATATGAAAATAATTGCCTCGGTTTTCGTCGGTTTCGGATTTCGCCAATTGTTTTCGGACGGATTATTGACGAAAACAGAGGTTTTACTGTATTGTTGTGGTGACAGACTCGTAATGAATGTGACGTCAAATAGGAAATGTATTGTTTCGCGTGGAAAAGACTCAAGTCTAGAGCATATCATGGATTTTCTGCACAGGACATGCCGGCATGTGGAGAAATGAACAGGCTGGTAGACTGGCTTTTCCTCTCCTTTGGCAAGTGATCTTGTTTATGATAAGGCTGCTGCAGCGAGGTTTCTCTGGGATACAATAGGACTGCAGTAAAAGAAACGACCCACATAAGCAGAGGATAATTGAGCGGTGAGAAAATGGAGAGGGTGAGCAGTGGGTCTGGATAAATACTCAACGCGTTCAGGACAATGCAGGCGGCCATTTAATCAGACTTCCACTGGTACTATTAACATGGGAACTTTTCGTTGGTTACTGAAGACGATGACTGAGCACCTGTAGAAATGTCCTGAGTTCAATAATATTGATTCTTGATTTCATATTTCATAATAATAATTTCATATGACAAGTTTCATGGGAAAGTATAAATAAATACATGTATTTATAGTTTATATGTTAATGCCATGCTAATATTAAGACAAGTGGTCCACACAATTTCAGTGTTAAGATAAGAGATCCTTATAATTTCACTATTATGATAAGAGATTCACACAATTTCAGTGTTAAGATAAGAGATCCAGACAAATCCAATGTTAAGACAAGTGGTCAACACAATTCCAGGTTAATACAATAAATTCACACAATTCCAGTGTTAAGACAAGACGCCCACATAATTCCCGTGTTAAGACAGGATGTTCACACAAGTCCAGTTAGACAAGTTAAGTTTAAATTAGTTGCATATCCTTTACAGGACGTCGCAGTCAACACCAGCATTTTTTGTTGTTGTGATCTCTTCGCGCATTTTCGTTCAGTAGTTTGCTATTGCTTTTTAAACGACCGTCACCCATACCATAGCATAAAAAATCCAACGCAAGGCGGTAAGACAAGAGGTTCACACCGTCCCAATGTTAGGACAAGATGTTCACACAATTCCACTTAGAAGATAAAAGGTCTCATCATTCCGGCTTTACAACGAAAGGTTTACACAATCTACTTGAAGAGATAACTCAAACGTTCAGAAAATACCGGAGTCTAAATAGTTTGTTTGTACCCAAGAAGCCATTCCCATGTTTGGTGCATCCGCTATATCCCTTAACACTTCCAGCACTAGTCAATTGCTATTTTGAAGTAACAAACACCTGGGAAACAATGAGTTAAAGTAACAGCAGCAGGGGTCAGAAGGAGGTTAAGTATGACGTATCTAGGACAAGACGTATATAAGCTACGGGAGAGTGAGTAACATACAGCCATTACCTGGGCAACAATCCCCGTTAAGTTAATTTCCGAAATATGACTGATTTGGTCGCAGGGTTATTAATAAGGCTGGGATGGGCCCTAATTCTAACTTCGCCCATGAGGTTTAACGGGGTAGGGGGAATGATCGAATGAAAAGTTGATACCACAAGCAGAAAAGAAACACCATAAGGGTTCCAGTTATAACACGTGTTAAAATGGGAAGGGGTGGGGAGGGCTTTCCTTGTTTCTCTTCTGCTCTATTTCCGCAAGCACGTCGACAGAATGACGGTTAACAGGGTCTGAACAACTTTTCCTTCAAAGCAGCAGCAGCAGATGCAGCAGCAGCAGCCTCAGCAGCAACAATAGTTAATACCACAGCTGTGTGAGATGGAAAGGGTTACACTGAGCACTGAGCCTCCCCGTCGTCCCGAAACGCCGAACCTGCCCAGGGCTGCTAAATGCCCCGGTGAAAGCGTCAACAAGACTAAATTGACCAGTATTGCCAGATCAAGTACACTCTGACAACTGAGTCTGCATCGAAGAAGACAGTATAAGAACACTCGTCTTCATTGTTGAGAAAACAGGCCAACAAGCCAATGATACAAGTGGCGGTAAAGAAACTGTACGACACTGACGTTGCAAAAAATCATCACCCTCATTCGCCTTGACTGTGAGAAGAAAGCTTACGTAAGGATAGCTACAGATTCTGATGAATTAGACATTGCAAACAACATTGACATCATCTAAATACTAGGATCTTTCTCCAATAAATTCTCCAGGAAAATATTTCAAAAAACAAAACAAAAAAACTGAGAACGTATGACACTATACTAGGAAACAAATAACAGTGAGTTTCTGAGAATATACTCTTTCCTGTAGCAATACTCCTATATTTTTTTTATTTGCTTTGAACTCAAGCACAGTCCATACACGTTTCTACTTTTAGTGCACATGACTGATTTTTGCGTGTGGATTAGCTTTCCCTATTACAAGTGTTTCTCGTCATAAACTGAACCACCTCCAACTTCAGATGCTTGTAATTTACGTCCCCAAGGCAAAGACGATGAGTCAAAATTTCAGTCCAACTGACCGGTGTAGGGGTTGAACCCTTTACCTCGGCATCAGCACACTGGACGTGTAAGAACGAGCGCTCTCATCCAGTCAGTCATGCTGACCCCCATATACCAATATTACTCACTCGCCATTTCGCAATCGCTAATAATAGAAATCCGAGGACAGAGCTGGCGGACATATAATCACACTGCATCTGGTACGATCAGTAGTGGCACTCTTCCTTGGCTCTTGAAGTTGGGGACGGAGCCCGAAAGGGAGTGGTCCCGAGAGCTGCGATGTCATCTCCTATAGTCTGTTTACTTTTGTCTGCCCCAATATAAAATTCCATATTTCAGTAACCAACTGAGGGAAAATGATGAGATTTAGCATATAACCGTATCATTATGTCCACCCAACAAAAACATTTTTGTTCTGGAGATTGTACAGCAGATTTCAAAGTTTGTTTATATGCGGTATATAATTTACGGACAGAGATGAAGTGCATGCTATTACATGTATTACATCTTCACACGGAAACATTAGCGCTGAATAGTTAATTTTTTCGTGGGACATGGGATTGGCCTTATGACAAGTACCTCGTGTAGAGCCTTGTGTCGTCATCCAAACTGGCGGGAACTTACTGTAAAACAAGTTTGTTAGCGAAAAATCACTAGTTGTTCACCAAAACATCAAAGAAATGTCACCGCTTTCCCTGATTTGAGTTGCTTTTGGATCTATCAAAGACATATTCCTCGGGTGGGGGTAAATATAAGACGGCCGGACAAATTTCATAACGATGCAACAGACAGTTTTCAAAATAATTGATCGTGAATGAAGGCATTCATTTCTGGACACACTATAGCTCAGCACAAATTGCAAAGGAATATCCAGGCCGCAAGTAACTCACGCCAAGCCTTCCTAACGTTTACTATCTCCTGAAGCACGCAACATGCCTTGCCCATATTATTCATGGCTGCCTCTTATTCTTTGCTCTTCGTGTTAAATGCTAACGAATATTTCATTTCATCAACCACCTGTGTTGTCTTCCCAACCTGTACACAGTTCTACCATTCAAGTGGCAATGCTGGAGGGATTTCCAGGTGAAAAGAAGTCTGCGATTCAGACACCTCTCTATCGCAGCATACCTATTCTAGAAAAGCCAGCTTTTACTTTGACTGGCTGAATTGTTTTTTTTTTTTTTCTTCCTCATCTGTATATTGGGTGTATTTTTAATGACAGTGCAGTGTTTGAAAACATTGCAGGTGCAAGTTGTGTATTCACACTCTGTAAACTTCATAGAACATAATTTATTTAAGTTGCATGTCCTTCACAGGACGTAGCAGTTAACACCAACATTTTCGTTGTTCGTGACTCCTAGGCAAATTTTACGTTCAGTAGTTTGCTATTGCTTTTTGAATGACCGACTCCTATACCTTTTTCGAAGAAACCAGCACCGCTGTGTTACGAACCCGGGTATACGGGCTCACAAACCGCGTTCGCAAGCCCTTAGCCACAGAGACCGGCATGCAACATAATAGGTAAATACAAAAATTGGACCGGTAATATTTTCAAACACTGCACAGTCATTAACAATATGCCCTTTATATGTTTCTGGCTGGTTGGGTTTTGCAGCTAAAGTTTTTAACGATTTGTGGTTTCAGGCCCGAGAACCACTCCTTGGTCAACTCTCACGACATGCACGGTCGGTTACTGCAGGCTTTCTATTCTTAACTTCCCATAAGGGCCCAGGTAACATACAGGCTTGTACAGGAGTTGATGTAAGTAAAACAGTAAAAATATGTTGATGTAAGTAAAACAGTAAAAGTATGTAGAGGTAAGTAAAAAAGTAAAGTATGTAGAGTTAAGTAAAACAGTAAAAGTATGTAGAGGTAAGTCAAAAAGTAAAGTATGTAGAGGTAAGTTTAAAAAGAAAAGTAAAGTTTGTAGAGGGGAATAAAACAGTAAAAGTATGCAGAGTTAAATAAAACAGTAAAGTATGTAGAGGTAATTAAAACAGAAAAAGTATATAGAGTTAAGTAAAACAGTACAGTCTGTAGAGGTAAGTAAAAGTAAAGTATGTAGAGGTACGTTAAAAAAAAGGTAAAAAACTCTTGTATGCTCCTTAAGGTGCTAATAGGCACGCGGTGCCACACCAATATTGTTATATTCGCTTGGAACAACATTGGTTAAACATGGCCCCACAACCTCAGCTCATCTCTTGAACAATGAGATTGTGATCCCAGATGTTTTATTTAGCGCTTGCTCGCTGGTAACTCAAGCGTAGTCCATACACACTACTCTAGAGCCACTCAGTGTCTCTTGCCATTAGACTATTCCACTCCGACTTCAGAGGTACTTGTAATTTACGTCCCAAAGTCAAGGACGAGAAGTAAACATTTTAGTCCAACTGTCCGGCGTAGGGGTTGAACTCCTTACCTCAATATCAGCACGCCAGATGTTTAAGAACACACGTTCGTATCCATTTGGCCATTCTACCCTTCTAATCACAGGTTTAACCTATCGTTTACACTATAAGTTTAAATTATTGAAGATATAAAACCTCTCTCTCTACACACACACACACACACACACACACGCACACACGCACGTATGCACGCACAGAAGCACGCACGCACGTATGCACGTACGCACACACACACACACACACACACATATATATATATATATATATATATATATATATATATATATATATATATATATATATATATATATATATATATATATGATATAGAAAACCTAATAACCTCAACCCAATTGAACGGTGATCACAACTTATATCTTAACATAGCAAATACAAAGATCTTGCGTACAGATAAAACTATTATGGAGAAAGAAATATATGTTAATGAGGAAAAAATGGAGGTGGTGTAAAATTTTGAATATCTTTGGTCATTGATTACAACATATCCAGGCGAACCTTCTGGCTTAGAGAGATACCAGTGGAAGATAAACTCTATGGACCGCTGAGTGAACTAAAAAAGACTGTTAGATTCATACAAGAGACAACATTGCAGTTATAAACATACTTCAGGCGAACGAAAGAAGTAGAAGAAGAAGACGAAGAAGAAGAAGAAGAAGAAGAAGAAGAAGAAGAAGAAGAAGAAGAAGAAGAAGAAGAAGAAGAAGAAGAAGAAGAAGAAGAAGAAGAAGAAGAAGAAAAATTGATTACCAATAATGGTGACACAATGAAAGAAGTTAAAAGACGAATAGCTATTGCTCTTCAAAAACTAAAACAACTGAATAAATTGTGGAGAGGGACAGATAGAACTATAAAAATCAGATTTTTAAGAGCATGCATCTTTCCCAATTTAAGTTACGCCTGTAACATCTGGACACTTACTAAACAAGCTGAACAGCGCATAAATGCCTTAGAAAATAAATGTTATAGACGAGTGCTAAGAATATCTTGGATAAAGAAAAGAACAAATACATCTATATTTGAAAAGCTGAATATTGAAGAAGGTTGGCTATTAAAGACGATAAAACAAAGAAAATTGAAATATTTTGGTCACTTGAAACGTCACGAAAGTTTGGAGAGACCAATAATGGAGGGGTATATGCCTGGGAAGAGAGGAAGAGGACAGCCAAAGAGAAGATGGGTGCAGGATGTAGCGGATGATCTCCAGATGGGTGTATCAGACGCGGGACACCTTGCTTATGATCGAGAGGTTTTCCGGTAGGTTGTTACGGGAGCGAGGTTCTGCACAGGACATGCTACTGAATGAACTGAATGAATGAATGAATGAATGAATATATATACATATATATATATATGGACTCAGGCGAGAGAGTGAGGTCGAGGAATTGCGCAACACTTCCTCACTTTAATCTAATTCATCGCGCAAGTCATTCTTCATCCAACGTTTGCATATCATATACAGGACATCGCTGTCAACATCAGCATCTTTCAGCTGATTGTTGATTTCTTGGCAAGATTACTCTCAATAGTTTGTCATTGCTTTCTGAGCGTCCGGCTCACATACCCTGTAAGTTACCGACGCGATTCGAACCACTGCTGATTCTCATCATCGTCACGTTACTTACGAGAGTATACGAGATTATGGAGAAAAGTCGCTAACCTCTAGGCCAGGAGGCCGGCATGTATATATATATATATATATATATATATATATATATATATATATATATATATATATATATATATATATATATATATATAAATTGCGATCTCCGTCTGTCTGTCTGTCTGTCTGTCTGTCTGTCTGTCTGTCTGTATGTCCATATGTCCTTTATGCGCTCGCGAACGGCCCATCCGATTGAGATGAAATTTTCTACACGTCTTCTTTTCATTCCAGCGCAGCCCACTGTCATATTTTTTTAGTGTGAAATCGGCTGCTTACCCAATATTATTTCATTTTTCATTTTTCATTATAATTTCATATATCTCAGGGGACTTAACTCTGTAAAAGGGGCATAACTTTTCTGTATAACTTATAGTCATATTGTGGCACCGTTTTCAAAGATTTATAAACTCTTTGTCCATAGTTATATACAGGCATATGAGTTATAATAAACAATGATACAATCTGTAAGGCATTTTCAAAGTTTTCATAAAAATAATGCATAATGCATAACATTGTAACTCATCACTTTTTGCTTAAAGAATGATTAAATAATAGTTACCTTATCTCTATCAAGTTTGAAGATTTTATATTTCTTTACGCTGTCGCCAACTCTAAGAAGACATGGAACAACTTCAGCCATGATTAAATCTACAGGCATATGCGTTATATTCCTCCTCCTCCTCTCCCCTCCTCCCCTCTTCCTCTTCTCATCCCCTCCCTCCTCCATCCTCCTCTTCTCTCTTTCTCCTCCTCTCCCCTCCTCCACCTCCTACCCTCTTCCTCTTCTCCTCCCCCTCCCTCCTCCATCCTCCTCTTCTCTCTTTCTCCTCCTCCCAGCTCCTACTCCTCCCTTTTCTTCTTCTTCTGCTGCTGCTGCCGCTGCTCCATTTACCCAAGTTAATTGTTGGGGAAGATGTAAAGATCTTTCAAGTGCTCTTTCTAATGCTTTTTGTAAGTTGGTCTTCGTTTATCTAAGGTTGTTCTAACTGCAACCAATAAATGATTAGACAGACAGACAGACAGACAGACACACAGACAGACAGACAGACAGACAGACAGACAGGTAGACAGACAGACAGACAGACAGACGGACAGACAGACAGACAGACAGACAGACAGACAGACAGACAGTCGGGAACGGGAACTTATATGACTACTCATATGAATTAAATGAGATGCTCCCCATCAGGGGCTGGGCGAAGCCGGGCCGGATCAGACAGATAGACAGACAGATAGACAGACAGACAGACAGATAGATAGTCGGGAACGGGAACGTGAGCTTATATGACTACTTATATGAATTAAATGAGATGCTCCACACCAGGAGCTGGGCGATGCCGGGCCGGGTCAGACAGACAGACAGACAGACAGACAGACAGACAGACAGACAGACAGACAGACAGACAGACAGATAGTCGGTAACGGGAACGGGAACTTATATGACTACTTATATGAATTAAATGAGATGCTCCCCACCAAGGACTGGGCGAAGCCGGGTCGGGTCAGACAGACAGACAGACAGACAGACAGACAGACAGACAGACAGACAGACAGACAGACAGACAGACAGACAGACAGTCGGGAACGGGAACTTATATGACTACTCATATGAATTAAATGAGATGCTCCCCACCAAGGACTGGGCGATGTCGGGCCGAGTCAGACAGACAGACAGACAGACAGACAGACAGACAGACAGACAGACAGACAGACAGACAGACAGACAGACAGACAGACAGACAGACAGTCGGTAACGGGAACGGGAACTTATATGACTACTTATATGAATTAAATGAGATGCTCCCCACCAAGGACTGGGCGAAGCCGGGCCGGGTCAGCTAGTGTATATATATATATATATATATATATATATATATATATATATATATATATATATATATATCGACATCCGGATATATATAATCAACATCCGGATTGGTAAGGCAGCAACAACAATGAACAGGTTAAGAAAAAGAGTCTGGGAGAACAGGAAGCTTACTGCCAAAACAAAAGTCCTTGTCTATCAAGCCTGTGTCCTTAGTACTCTTCTCTATGGCAGTGAAACCTGGACAACTTACTCACACCAAGAGAACAACTTAAACAGCTTTCATATGCGGTGTCTGCGAAGAATTCTTGGTATTAAGTGGCAAGACAAAATCACAAATACTGAAGTATTGGAAAGATCAGGTTGTGTGACAGTTTATTCCATGCTCAGTCTTCGTAGACTTAGATGGATAGGACATCTTAGGAGGATGGATGATGGTAGAATACCAAAGGATATCTTTTTTGGTGAATTACAGATGGGTAAGAGATCTCAGGGTCGGCCTCTACTACGATACAAAGATGTGTGTAAGCGGGACATGATTGATACAGGCATTGATAATGCACATTGGGAGCAAGTCGCCGCTGAACGTGTTGCATGGAGGGCAAATATCAGAAATGGAATAAAGTCAAAGGAGAAAATCATTGCAGAAAAGTCACACATCAAGCGTTTGAGACGTAAGATGGTGCATGATGGTGGAAATGACCACGTGTTCACATGCACCCACTGTGAACGGACATTTACAGCGCAAATTGGCCTTATCAGTCACACTCGCTACCGCCATAGTTAAAAGTTATTATGCCTTTTTAAAGCACAAACTATCGTCTGTCAAGACGGCAAGGTGCCAATGATGATATATATATATATATATATATATATATATATATATATATATATATATATATATATATATGCCGGCCTCCTGGCCTAGAGGTTAGAGATGTATATATATATATACATTATCTTAACATAGCAAGCTTTTAAACTAGCGTAAACAGATCCATAATATACCTATGATATGACCGAGTACAACCAATATATAACATACAACTTAACAAAACTAGCAACAACATAGCAGGACAGACTATAACTAAAGTACTTAGTATATGACTTAACACAATCAATATATAACTTAACATAACTAGCATATAACTGAACATGACCAATCTTAAGTATAAATCTATAAATAATCCTGCATATAACACAACACGACCAATAAAGATATATATATTTATCACAATTAGTATACATCTTAACACCTCTAGTATTCAATATTTAACGTAAAGTTAAAGAAAGAAAAAAACCTTTAACACGCTTTGAGGTTTATGGTGCTAAACCCATACATGTAAAACCCAAACGCCTGGCCTGGTATGGTCAATATCAGTCAAGCCGCTTTCATTTCCCAAGATACCGGTACTATATCCAGCCGACCTGGGAGCCCAGGGCATAAAATATGGCCAGCACAGAATTTTACCATCACCAATACATAACATAAAGTGCTGTACTGGCATTGTGGCTTGTGGACTAGTCTTTCGACGGGAGGTCATGGGTTTAACCACTAATAAACTGGCATTTCTCTCGTGTCCGCGTGGCTCTATGGTCGACCCAGCCTCATAAAGTGGACACCAGAAAATGTTCAAGCTCCTAAGGAGGCCGGTGGAATACTGATCACGTCACCTTTTGTACGCCGTTTGGTCCAGTAAACATGAACTCATTGCCATACCTCCAATGTACCACACAGGTATAACTGTACACATTATGTATATCTTAGACTTGCAATGTGATAACTAAAATATCATGCTAATTATACATCTTACATTTTTACCATAGACAACTAATCTAGCAGTCAAGGAAATAAATATGTATCCCTAAATATTAGACTCGTAATAGCACAGGTAAAAAAACCACCACTGCCTTCATTTAAGATTAGATGGTCAGGTGGGCACGGGGGGGGGGGGGGGGCCGTATCTATATAATGAATCAGCAAAACAACGCACCGAAAGTTCAAAGGTTAATAGATTAGAAATACCTTGATGAAACTAGGACGGGTCAGGAAGCGGACGTAGGTGTATAGTCCAGTCTGTGTGGCACTCCGAGGCACGTCGCTGGTGAGTGGTAGTCTGCCGTGAACTAACCTGCAAGCTCGTGTTGATTGTCACAGCCAGGGCGGAGGTGCAAATGCATTCTGGGCAAGGATGCTACACTGTCGGGGAGCGAGAAGAGGAGGGAGTGATGGGGACATTTCGTGAGTGCGGGTTGTACGCTGGCAGGGACATTTGAGGCAGGCTACTCACGGGGACCAGGACAGGAGTGTTTGGGGAGGCGGAGGAAAAGAGGGCGGGAGGGGGGGGTCTAGGTGAGAGACAAGAGAAGGGGAAGGCAATCGCTGAATCGGGACGGAAAGGGCGTTCTTGGGAAAGAGGCGGAAGGGGGGGGGGAGGAAGGCACCGATTTAAGAAAGGAATTAACGTTAAAATGAAATACAGCATATGGCAATAGTAGGGGGAGGGGGGGGGGGGGGATATGAAGTTCCGATTCAACGAGAGGAAATGGGAGGCAAAAAGAGGGAGAGGGGTTTAGATGAAGCAAAATACGCCAGTAAAACCCCTCCCTCTTCCCCCACATCTCTTGATCATGGCCCTGCTCGTGGGAGACGACGAGTTATTCCCCTTGGCACTGGTGGACTCCCTTGCCAGGTATAGATCAATGCAGAGGCAAAAGGTGTCGCACTCACACACAAACACTCACGCGCACGCCGCGACCACACAGCGCAACCTTCACACCCCCTGGCCTCCGCCACGCCTCCTCCTCAACATCCTCTTCTCTTATTCTTACACCCTGGCCTTTTCACCTGTAAAAGAACCTGAGGATTCAGAGCCCCGGAGGAAAACATGAAAATGGGACAGGTTAAAAAAGAAACTCTCAGCCAATCAACTAGCTGGGTTTTGTCACTCATCTGGAAGCACGACGATCTCGGATTGCTGTCATTATGTTTAAAAGCTTTACTTTCTCCTCTAGTTTAGTCGAGGCATTGGGTGAGGTTATTATCATTTTTTTTTTATTTTGCCATCAGAGGGGAAAATTGGAGTAAGTTCCGAGACCACTAACAACACGTGAAAGTAGCGGGGACCATTGGAACAAATAGTGAACAGAAAAGTGCCTTGGAAGCGGCAGCCGAATCGATAATAATGACAATGTAATGGCAAGGACACGTTGAATTATGAGCCAGTGGATGGTATCAATGGGTGATATCTTATTCGGAAAATGAACGACCACCGAGAAACGTCTTTGATCTTCGATCCAGCCTCCCTTTGTATCTCTCTCTCTCTCTCTCTCTCTCTCTCTCTCTCTCTCTCTCTCTCTCTCTCTCTCTCTCTCTCTCTCTCTCTCTCTCTCTCTCTCTCTCTCTCTCTGGCAACTGATCATCTGTCCGTGTATGTACTTTATATGTATCTATATAATTGTTTATGTATTGTATATTTAACACGCGTAGTATTTAAATATACACTTGGTGTGTGAAACAGTAATGGTAGGTGTGGCAGAATATAACACGGGCCTCCGTGGCATTTGAAAACAAAGTTCGTCCGTTCTCTTTTCTTTTTTAATATACCCATTTACTAATGTTTACAGATCTCTGTCTCTATCTTTGTCCCTCGCCCTCTCTTTTTGTTTTCTCTGTATTAATATAGGGTATATTTTTAATGACTGTGCAGTATTTGAAAATATTGCCGGTCCAAGTTTTGTATTCACCCTCTGTAAAATTCATGCAACATAATAGGTAAATACAAAACTTGGACCGGCAATATTTTCAAACACTGCACAGTCATTAAAATTACACCCTGTATGTGCTATTATCAATATCAGTTTGATATTGTTGTTTCACTGTAACAATAAGTGAAGGACCCTCTTGATTGTCTTAGGCACAATGAGAGTGTGGTGCTAGATCCAGATTGTATAAACCAATGGGCACTCGGTCAGTTATGTGGTCAGTATCACGCTGGCATCATTTACTCCCCAAGACATTCCCTGGTACAAATTTTAGGCTGGGTCAGCCTGGGAGGCCAGGTCAATTTAAAAACTTCGAGTCAGCCCTGATGAGGGTCGAACGCAAAATCCACTGAGCGGCAGGCATACACCTAGCCACTATGCTTCCTGTTGCTCTGATGCGTAGAGGAAATGTGATACTTTACTATCTACTGGTTTTGTTTGTTCCATGCCAAGACTAGTGTGGTATCTAATACGTAGAGGAAAAGTGATACTTTACTATCTACTGGTTTTGTTTGTTCCATGCCAAGACTAGTGTGGTATCTAATACGTAGAGGAAAAGTGAGACTTTACTATCTACTGGTTTTGTTTGTTCCATGCCAAGACTAGTGTGGTATCTAATACGTAGAGGAAATGTGATACTTTACTATCTACTGGTTTTGTTTGTTCCATGCCAAGACTAGTGTGGTATCTAATACGTAGAGGAAAAGTGATACTTTACTATCTACTGGTTTTGTTTGTTCCATGCCAAGACTAGTGTGGTATCTAATACGTAGAGGAAAAGTGAGACTTTACTATCTACTGGTTTTGTTTGTTCCATGCCAAGACTAGTGTGGTATCTAATACGTAGAGGAAAAGTGATACTTTACTATCTACTGGTTTTGTTTGTTCCATGCCAAGACTAGTGTGGTATCTAATACGTAGAGGAAAAGTGATACTTTACTATCTACTGGTTTTGTTTGTTCCATGCCAAGACTAGTGTGGTATCTAATACGTAGAGGAAAAGTGAGACTTTACTATCTACTGCTTTTGTTTGTTCCATGCCAAGACTAGTGTGGTATCTTATGTGCTGAATTAACTCGAAAGATCCACACAAACGGTTGGGCGTTGTCACTATGATTCTTGACAACAGCTTTTCGCATGACTTCTCGCTATGACATCTCGTCTCGCCAAGACTTCTCGCTCGGCGTGATTTCTCTCCATAACATGTATCCCACCTTGACTTCTCGCCACGACTTCTCCTTGAACTTCTCAGCATGACTTCTCGCCATGACGTTCCACAATGACTTCTCGCCATGACGTTCCGCAATGACTTCTCGCCATGACTTTTCGCCATGACTTCTCGCTATGACTTCTCGCCATGACTTCTCGCCATGACTTTTCACCATGACTTCTCGCCATGACGTTCCGCAATGACTTCTCGCCATGACTTCTCGTTATGACTTCTCGTTATGACGTTTCGTCATGACTTCTCGTCTTGACATTTCGTCATGTTTCCCGCCATGAATCTAAGGGTATGAAACGTCTCCTGAACATTTTAGTAGTTAGATCACATACCTAGCCTTCCCAGATAATGGCGAAAATCGGAAGTCCGTGTGTATATTGTGCACGTTAAAAATCCCACAGCAGATGGATATCACAAAGTATAGGCTGCGAAGCCACTGCCTTGACAAAATTGTTAGGAAAAGTTCACCAACCCACGGACATATAGAACAGGTCACCTTTGATGAACTTTGTCTAGGGGAAGATAAACTTATACAAATGCATACAGAAGTCGGACTCACTGTCCTCGGAGGTGTTTAACTAGGCGTGGCATACTTTCCTAAAAAAAAAAAAAAATGAAGGAAGGAAGGAAAGAAGAAGAAAGAGAAGACATTACAGAAGGCTATAAGTGCACCAGAATTCGAATTTTCCGCTTCCAAATAGTGAAAAACAGCTTTACTTTAAACTGAGAATAGAGTAACTTCATGACACGATTGTTACGAATATCTTGGATTGCTAGAGTAACTTCCTGAAACGAATGTTACGAATACCTTGGATTGCTAGAGTAACTTGCTGAGACGAATGTTACAAATACCTTGGACTAGTAAAGTAACTTCCTGAGACGAATGTTACGAATAACTTGGACTGGTAGAGTAACTTGCTGAGACGAATGTTACGAATATCTTGGACTGCTAGAGTAACTTCCTGACACGAATGTTACGAACACCCTGGATTGCTAGAATATCTAGCAACAATTTCACGGAAGATGCTATTGAAAGTAGAACAGTATATACAACTATAAGAAAGAGACAAACAGCATTCTTGGGTAACTGATGATAAGAGAGACATTATAAAACACCGTGACAACTGGAAAGATCAGCGAGAACAGAGGCAAGAGAAATGATGCTGGACAGACTGAGGCGGTTGCATGTAAGAGTATCATCAGCAGTGTCGATCCAGAACATGGAGGACTACATCTGTGGATAGACATGTACGCCTACGCCATTGTCAGGGTCATGAATAACCATGAATAGGTTACATAGACAACCAACCTGACAACCTCTACAAAGCTACGGAGAGTAATTAGGTCTATAGAATGAGGTTATAATTTGTAGCTAGCTATTTTTATAGTACTACTATATAGCATAGATGCCGGTCTCACTGGCTAAGGAGGTTAACGACTTTCTCCGCAATCCCGTGTATCCACGTAGGGTAACGCTGCTGCGCGAGATGGGGTAGCCGATCGCGTCGCGTTGGTTACTTACGGGGGTTTGTGAGCCGGTTACTCAGAAGGCTATGGCAAACTACTGAGCGTAATCTTGACAAGAAATCAACAACAGTGGTAAAATGCTGGTGTTGACAGCGATGTCCTGTAAATAGGATATTATATATATATATATATATATATATATATATATATATATATATATATATATATATATATATATATATATATATATATATAAGTATCACAGAGAGGTCAGCGTAGCCGTATGGTTTCATGCTTTGCGCTTAAACTTCCCGTATGCTGACGGCTGAATAGCGGGTTCATTCCCTAAATATGCCAGTTGAATTTCAACGTTGACTTCTCGCTCAGAAAGCAATGGCAAGCTACTGAACGTAAATTGCACAGGGATATAAATATATGGTTGGAGTTGGTAGCCACGTCCGGCAAAGGACATGCACCATTAAAAAATAGATCACAGAGGGAACCGTGGGAGCGCAGTGGCTAGACGCTCATCTGCCGGTTCAGTGGTCATAGGTTCGCATCCGCAACGGGAGGGATTTTAAAAGTGGACCGTGGCGCCCGGGTAGACACAGACTGATATAGGTGCTAGAAAATGTACTGGGAAGTAAAAGCGGCCGGCACGACACTAATCACATCACTCACCGTGTGCCGATTGAACTAAAAATATATGGGTTTAGCACTAAACGCCCAATGGGACTTAAAGGTACAAAGATCCTTTTTTTCGATTTTGTTGTTTTCTCTCGCTGGCTTGTAACTCAAGTGTAGTCCATAGACACTACTTCTAGTAGTGCTGGACTGATGTTTGCGTGTAGATTAGCTTTCCCTCTTAACAGTGCCCCTCGCCATCAAGCGAACCCACTCCGACGTCAGAGGTACTTGCAATTGACGTCACCAAGTCGAGGACGACAGGTCAACATTTTAGTTCAAATGTCCGGTGTAGGGGTTGAACCCCTTACCTCGGCATTAACACACCGGATGCTTAGGAACACGCGTTCTTATCCATTCGGCCATGCTGACCAAAGGGTCCTTTGTTTGTTTATGTATTGACATTTAAAGAACTAGTTTACGAATCAAAACTTAATTCGACTGTAGGGGACTGTCATGAACATGAAACTAATACTGCTTTATTGAGACATTGTTTACCGGTTTGAGTACAAACAAGCTGGAAAACGAGATCAATTAAAACTGAAATTGAGCAAGCGGTACATTAAAAAAAAAAAATCGAATAGGAGGAACTTGCTGTGGACACATGAAGTGTTAGGACCAACATATTTTTTATGTCAGAATGCAAGGAGGAATGGATGGCCAGTTGTTTTCTGTAGTAGCGAGCGACGTATCCAGGCATCAAACCGCGCTAATGTCATTGCCAGTGTAACTCATTATGGTGCAGAAACATAGGCAAAGAATAAACCAAGTGAGGTTTAAACACGAAGCATTCGGATAGTGGTTATGTAGACAAGAAGGACGATTGGCACAACAGGAGAAGAAAGGAAACAAATAAGATTTATTGGAATTGAAGAAAACAGGGAATAAGATATAAGAGACACACACCGACAGCGTAAAGAGACTTAGCTTCTTGCTGAAGGATGTTCTGGGAGGGAATAGTTCATGTGCAACATCAAGCGATGGACACCAAGCGATGGACAACATCAAGAGATGGACAACATCAAGTGACTGACAACATAAATAAGTGGACAACATTAAGAGATGGACAACATCAAGCGATGGACAATATCAAGCGATGGACAACATGAAGCGATGGGCAACATAAAAAATAGATAACATCAAGAGATAGACTGGAATAAGCTTGTAGAATCCTCTATGAAGACACAGGAAACAATGTATTGGAAACTAAATATGATCCGCTTCGGCGCCAACATTCAAACAAAAGAAACAGCAACAACAAACCACAACAGCAACAACAACGTCAACAACAACAACAACACCACACAGAGTGCGATATCAGTAAATCTTAACTATCTGTAGGCGTAACTAATTTGACTACTTAGTCAAGGAAATCACTTCACCTTTGACCGTAGGTATATCGATGATGAGTAACTGTGAATAAATGTAAGGTAGGCAGACAAACGTAGAGATAGTAAATAAACATATTTAACACAGATCGAAGTCCACTTAAACAAATACACATGTATATGGACAAGTGATTGTGCAGTCACACGGACGATGTGACAGAACACGGATATGTCATCAATTTTGTCAAGATGCAAACGTTAATATACTCATCCATCATCTTTTGCCCAGCTCGTATTTAAGATAATTGGTTTCTCATCATTTGCATATTAGCGTATGTCAAACACCAGTTTCTGTTGGCTAGCATCCCTCATCCCCTTTCTGACATCCTGTATTTGTGCCACTCTATTTCTCTCCCCCCCCCTCTCTCCCTCTGCGCCTTCTCTGCCTCTTTCTTACACTCTGCCAGCCCCCCCCCCCCCCCAATCTCTGCCCTTGTTTCTGTCACTCGAGCTATTTGTCTATTATGCCTCTACCACCCTCCCCTCCCTTCTCTCTCTAACTGTATCTGTCTGCCTGATTGATTAGTTAATTTGATGGATGTATTGATAGAATGACTGATTGGCTGACTGAATGGTTGACTGATTGATTGACTGAATGATTGCGCTATTATATCCAAGTACCTTCTTCATCGTTCTAGAAATCATTCATTAACGCTTCCCGTTGTTTGCTCACACTGGGAGACGTTTACTTTAATAACATGTTTCTTCCCATAGTTGTTCTTTCTAATTTTCTGGTACAGTATTTGCTTAAAATATTCTTTCCTAGTTGTTATTCTCTCGACAGACAGACAGCTGACGGAAGGAAGGACGAACGGACGGACAGACAGACAGAGTTTGTCAGGCTGGTCAGCACAATCAGAGCATCTTGAAAATCCAACACAGCCAACTTTCATTGTGGAGATGACACTTGATTGATTGATTTCCGACCTTTAAATATATGACAATTAGTTTACAAATATATGCATGTGGGGCCTGAACAATCGGCAGACAAGCTGAGAAACAGCAGAGATCCATTTCTAACGAATTGACAAAGGATACATTGCGTTGCATGATTGTCTCGGGACAATTGTATAGAAAAATGCTGAACATTAATTGTACAGCCAAAATGATCAATCTGGACATTTCGAGGGAAACTAAGTCGCAAAAACAACTTATCACAAACATCAGAAAGAATCATTCATCATTTTTTAGCTACAGTATGAGCATACAAAAACTGGAATATGTTGTGATTACCCGAAAGATTTGTGAAATCAGAAAGAGGAAGACAGCGTGAGAAAATACTTGACAGTCTTGTGTCATGGCATGAAATGGAGTCAACATACGAACTGAGCTATGCAGTCGGAGATCGCGGAAGGGGCATGATTATCCAAGCCAACAGGAAAGGCACTAGGTGATGATGATGACACTGTGCCGAGAGAGTTACGGTTGGACACTGGCTAGCACGCCTGTGCTGACCCTAGGGTCATGTGTTCGAATCCCCTAGAACTGGGCTTGGAAACTGACCCAGTCTAAAATGAGTACCACGATATGTCTTGGTAAGTAAAGGTTAGTTAATTAGTTAGTCTTTCCTCTTGAGTTATCCATTCCTCTGGATCAAAGAAGGCAAGGCCAAGAGAGGGAACATGTCGTTTGGGCACCACATGTTCTCTGAAGCTCTGCCCAGGCATTGTGATGGAATTTTGGCCAACTTCCAACTCACATACTTTGGTCTGTCAAGACTGTAAGGTGCCACTTACTTTCCTCTTGAGCCCAAAGCGGCGCATAGGGCAGAAGTCATGGCTCTCCGTGTCCTGCGGTTTGCTGCTACCTGTTGTAGATCTTGGATGTTTGTTTGGCCGTTGAATGAGCCCTCTCTGATGATGGTTATACGCAGGGTCTCTCATGGTCTTCCCCGTTTTCTTTTTCCTAACTAACGGTGCCCATATGAGGGCTTGGTAGGGGAAGTTTGTCTTGTCCATTCTGAGTACATGGCCGATGTAAAGGTGGCTGGCGTGGTATTGACTACATCACAGATGGATTTCCAATTGGTTTAAAATACGGGGAATGGCATCATATACTTAACATGCATCTTGGTGTGACAAGAGGACGTTTGCTGACAGAATCATTGAATAAAAGAATGACGTCAAGGCTTCTTTGGGCATGTTCTGGATACAGATAATCTTGAACAGTTAGTGAGAACCGCCGAACTGGATAGGCAAAGATAACAGCTGAAGACAACGATGTCTTGGAGAAATTATGTAGCAGTGAAAGAACGTTGATCAGAATAAAGACATTGGTGATGGTGAAATCATAATAGATAGCAATGCACTTAGCTAGAATCGGTGGAAATTAATGCTAATACATATGACAAAAGCTTCATAGACAGCCAGCCAGCCGGACAACCAACCAACAAATCAGCCAACCAACCAACAAATCAGCCAGCCAACCAACCAACAAATCAGCAAGCCAACCAAACAGCCAGCCAGCTAAACAACCAACCAACCAACTAACCAACAAATCAGCCAGCCAAACAATCAACCAACCAACCAAACAACAAATTAGCTAACGCTTGCCTAAATGGCACGTGATGTTGTAATTCAAACAGTAAATGGAATATTTGGTGCTTCGAGCCTAGTTCATCTCCATTATGTGAAGGTTTCTGAGAGTATGCGTGTGTGTGTGTGTGTGTGTGTGTGTGTGTGTGTGTGTGAGAGAGAGAGAGAGAGAGATAGAGAGAGAGAGAGAGAGAGAAGGAAGAGAGAAGAGTGAAGGGAGAGAGAAGAGTGAAGGGAGAGAGAAGAGAGATAGAGAAGATAGAGAGAAGACATGGAGAGAGAAGAGATAGATTAGTAGTGTGAGAAGTGAAGAGAGAAGAGAGGAGAAGAGAGAGAAAGAAGAGAAGAGAGGAAGAAGAGAAGAGAAAGAGATAAGAAAGAGGAGATGAGAAAGAAAATAGAAGAGAGAAGTGACAGATGAGAGAGAAGAGAAGAAAGCGAGAGAAGAAAAGAGAGAGACGTGAGAAGAGAGAGATGAGTGAATAGAGAGAGAGAGAGAGAGAGAGAGAGAGAGAGAGAGAGAGAGGAGAGAGAGAAGAGAGAGAGAAGAAAGAAGAGTTAGAGAGGAGAGAGAATGGAGTGAGAAGAGAGAAAGTGAGGTAAGAGACAGAGAAGAGAGAAAGAGAAGATAGAGATAAGAGAGAGAGATAAGGATAGTGAGAAAAGAAAAGAGAGAAGAGAAGAGAGGAGAAGTGAAGAGAAGAGAGGAGAGGAAGAAGAGAGAGAGAGAGAGAGAGAGAGAGAGAGAAGAAAGAGAAGCGGAGAGAGAAAAGAGGAGAAAGAGAGAGAAGAGACAGATGAGAAAGAAGAGACGAAAGCGAGAGAAGAGAAAAGAAAGACGTGAGAAGAGAGAGATGAGAGAGAGAGAGAGAGAGAGAGAGAGAGAGAGAGAGAGAGAGAGAGAGAGAGAGAGAGAGAGAGAGAGAGAGAGAGTGCGTGTCTCCATTGACGATTTCAAGCCACTAAAACACGTTTGCTGTTGACATTCTTGCCCGGGACAAATTGATGTGACCCGGTCACGACGTCTTAAGCCAGCGGTTGAAAGTTAGTTGCACGTCCTTTACAGAACGTCGCAGTGAACCCCAGCACTTTCTGGCTGTTTGTGATTTACTTAGTAAATTCAATACTGTTAATAGTTTGCCATTGCTTTACAAACGACCGACGCTCATACCACTTGTTGAAAATTAACCAAGGCGGCACGCTGCCTAATCTTCCGCAGCTGTGTTTCGAACGTTGTATGCGGTATTGCGAATCGCGTTCGCAACGCCTCCGCCACAGTGGTGGCAAGGAAGGTGTACCATTAGATAACTGTTTGTTGTTGGTTGTGGTGTGGCTTGATGTTCGTGGTACTACTGGTGGCTCTGATTGGAGAGAGATGGGTGTACCATTATATAACTGTTTACTGTTGGTTGTGGTGTGGCTTGATGTGCGTGGTACTACTGGTAGATCTGATTGGAGAGAGACGGGTGTACAATTATATAACTGTTTACTGTTGGTTGTGGTGTGGCTTGATGTGCGTGGTACTACTGGTAGATCTGATTGGAGAGAGACGGGTGTACAATTATATAACTGTTTACTGTTGGTTGTGGTGTGGCTTGATGTGCGTGGTACTACTGGTAGATCTGATTGGAGAGAGATGGGTGTACCATTATATAACTGTTTACTGTTGGTTGTGGTGTGGCTTGATGTGCGTGGTACTACTGGTAGATCTGATTGGAGACAGATGGGTGTACCATTATATAACTGTTTACTGTTGGTTGTGGTGTGGCTTGATGTTCGTGGTAATACTGGTAGATCTGATTGGAGAGAGATGGGTGTACCATTATATAACTGTTTACTGTTGGTTGTGGTGTGGCTTTATGTGCGTGGTACTACTGGTAGATCTGATTGGAGAGAGATTGGTGTAGGCCTAATGTTGACTCTGTATGGAGAGAAATGTATGTAGGCCTGCTGTTGGCTCTGATTGGAGAGAGATAGGTGTGGGTCTACTGTTGGCTCTGTTTGGAGAGAGATGGATGAGGGCCTACTGTTGGTTCTGCATGGAGAAAAGTGGATATGATTCTACTGTTGGCTCACTCTGGAGAGAGGTATATATGAGCCTATTGTTGTTTCTGATAGAGAAGATATGGTTGTGGACTTATTGTTGTTTCTGATAGAGAAGATATGGTTGTGGACCTATTGTTGTTTCTGATAGAGAAGATATGGTTGTGGACCTATTGTTGTTTCTGATAGAATAGATTGTTGTGGGCCTATTGTTGTTTCTGATAGAGAAGATATGATTGTGGGTCTATTGTTGTTTCTGATAGAGAATAGATTGTTGTGGGCCTATTGTTGTTTCTGATAGAGAAGATATGATTGTGGGCCTATTGTTGTTTCTGATAGAGAAGAGATTGTTGTGGATCTATTGTTGTTTCTGATAGAGAAGATATGATTGTGGGCCTATTGTTGTTTCTGATAGAGAAGGGATTGTTGTTGATTCTATTGTTGTTTCTGATAGAGAATAGATTGTTGTGGGCCTATTGTTGTTTCTGATAGAGAAGGGATTGTTGTAGGCCTATTGTTGTTTCTGATAGAGAATAGATTGTTGTGAGGCTATTGTTGTTTCTGATAGAGAAGATATGGTTGTGGGCCTATTGTTGTTTCTGATAGAGAATAGATTGTTGTGAGCCTATTTTTGTTTCTGATAGAGAAGAAATTGTTGTGGGTCTATTGTTGTTTCTTATCGAGAAAAAATTGTTGTGGGACTATTGGTGTTTCTGATAGACAAGATATGGTTGTGGGCCTATTGTTGTTTCTGATAGAGAATGGATTGTTGTGGGCCTATTGTTGTTTCTGATAGAGAAGATATTGTTGTGAGCCTATTGTTGTTTCTGATAGAGAAGGGATTATTGAGGACCTATTGTTTTTTCTGATAGAGAATAGATTGTTGTGGGCCTATTGTTGTTTCTGATAGAGAATAGATTGTTGTGAGCCTATTGTTGTTTCTGATAGAGAAGATATGGTTGTGGGCCTATTGTTGTTTCTGATAGAGAATAGATTGTTGTGGGCCTATTGTTGTTTCTGATAGAGAAGGGATTTTTGTGGGCCTATTGCTGTTTCTGATATAGAATAGATTGTTGTGAGCCTATTGTTGTTTCTGATAGAGAAGGGATTGTTGTGGGCCTATTGTTATTTCTGATAGAGAATAGAATGTTGTGGGCCTATTGTTGTTTCTGATAGAGAAGAAATTGATGTGGGTCTATTGTTTCTTATCGAGAAGAAATTGTTGTGGGTCAATTGTTGTTTCTGATAGAGAAGATATGGTTGTGGGCCTATTGTTGTTTCTGACAGAGAATAGATTGTTGTGGACCTATTGTTGTTTCTGATAGAGAAGAAATTGTTGTGGGCCTATTGTTGTTTCTGATAGAGAAGATATGATTGTCGGCCTATTGTTGTTTCTGATAGAGAAGATATGATTGTGGACCTATTGTTGTTTCTGATAGAGAATAGATTGGTGTGGGCCTATAGTTTTTTTCTTATCGAGAAGAAATTGTTGTGGGTCTATTGTTGTTTCTGATAAAGAAGATATGGTTGTGGGCCTATTGTTCTTTCTGATAGAGAAGATATGATTGTCGGCCTATTGTTGTTTCTGATAGAGAAAATATGATTGTGGACCTACTGTTGTTTCTGATAGAGAAGATATGGTTGTGGGCCTATTGTTATTTCTGATAGAGAATAGATTGTTGTGGGTCTATTGGTGTTTCTGATAGAGAAGATATGATTGTGGGCTTATTGTTGTTTCTGATAGAGAATAGATTGTTGTGGGTCTATTGTTGTTTCTGATAGGGAAGATATGATTGTGGGCCTATTGTTGTTTCTGATAGAGAATAGATTGTTGTGGGTCTATTGTAGTTTCTGATAGAAAAGATATGATTGTGGACCTATTGTTGTTTCTGATAAAGAATAGATTGTTGTGGGTCTATTGTTGTTCCTGATAGAGAAGATATGATTGTGGGCCTATTGTTGTTTCTGATAGAGAAGATATGGTTGTCGGCCTGTTGTTGTTTCTGATAGAGAAGATATGATTGTGGACCTATTGTTGTTTCTGATAGAGAATAAATTGTTGTGGGCCTATTGTTGTTTCTGATAGAGAAGAAAATGATGTGGGTCTATGGTTGTTTCTTATCCAGAAGAAATTATTGTGGGTCTATTGTTGTTTCTGATAGAAAAGATATGGTTGTGGGCCTATTGTTGTTTCTGATAGGGAAGATATGATTGTCGGCCTATTGTTGTTTCTGATAGAGAAGATATGATTGTGGACCTATTGTTGTTTCTGATAGAGAATAGATTGTTGTGAGCCTATTGTTGTTTCTGATAGAGAAGATATGGTTGTGGGCGTATTGTTGTTTCTGATAGAGAATAGATTGTTGTGAGCCTATTGTTGTTTCTGATAGAGAAGGGACTGTTGTGGGCCTATTGTTGTTTCTGATAGAGAATAGATTGTTGTGAGCCTATTGTTGTTTCTGATAGAGAAGATATGGTTGTGGGTCTATTGTTGTTTCTGAAAGAGAAGATATGGTTGTGGGCCTATTGTTGTTTCTGACAGAGAATAGATTGTTGTGGGTCTATTTTTGTTTCTGATAGAGAAGAAATTGTTGTGGGTCTATTGCTGTTTCTGATAGAGAAGATATGGTTGTGGGCTTATTGTTGTTTCTGATAGAGAATGGATTGTTGAGGGCCTATTGTTGTTTCTGATAGAGAAGATATTGTTGTGAGCCTATTGTTGTTTCTGATAGAGAAGGGATTATTGAGGACCTATTGTTGTTTCTGGTAGAGAATAGATTGTTGTGGGCCTATTGTTGTTTCTGATAGAGAATAGATTGTTGTGAGCCTATTGCTGTTTCTTATCGAGAAGAAATTGTTGTGGGCCTATTGCTGTTTCTGATAGAGAAGATATGGTTGTGGGCCTATTGTTGTTTCTTATAGAGAATAGATTGTTGTGGGTCTATTGTTGTTTCTAATAGAAAAGATATGATTGTGGGCCTATTATTGTTTCTGACAGAGAAGATATGATTGTCGACCTATTGTTGTTTCTGATAGAGAAGATATGATTGTGGACCTATTGTTGTGTCTGATAGAGAATAGATTGTTGTGGGTCTATTGTTGTTTCTAATAGAGAAGATATGATTGTGGGCCTATTGATGTTTCTGATAGAGAAGATATGGTTGTCGGCATATTGTTGTTTCTGATAGAGAAGATATGATTGTGGACCTATTGTTGTTTCTGATAGAGAAGGGATTGTTGTGAGCCTATTGTTGTTTCTGATACAGAAGAAATTGTTGTGAGTCTATTGTTGTTTCTTATCGAGAAAAAATTTTTGTGGGTCTATTGTTGTTTCTGATAGAGAAGAAATTGTTGTGGACCTATTGTTGTTTCCGATAGAGAAGATATGGTTGTGGGTGTATTATTGATTCTTATCGAGAAGAAATTGTTGTGGGTATATTCTTGTTTCTGATAGAGAAGAAATTGTTGTGGGTCTATTGTTTTTTCTTATCGAGAAGAAATTGTTGTGGGTCTATTGTTGTTTCTGATAGAGAAGATATGGTTGTGGGCCTATTGTTATTTATGATAGAGAAGATATGGTTGTGGGCCTATTGTTGTTTCTGATAGAGAATAGATTGTTGTGAGCCTATTGTTGTTTCTGATAGAGAAGGGATTGTTGTGGGCCTATTGTTGTTTCTGATATAGAATAGATTGTTGTGAGCCTATTGTTGTTTCTGATAGAGAAGATATGGTTGTGGGTCTATTATTGTTTCTGATAGAGAAGGGATTGTTGTGGGCATATTGTTGTTTCTTATCGAGAATAGATTGTTGTGGGTCTATTGTTGTTTCTGATAGAGAAGAAATGGTTGTGGGCCTATTGTTGTTTCTGATAGAGAAGGGATTGTTGTGGGCATATTGTTGTTTCTTATCGAGAATAGACTGGTGTGGGTCTATTGTTGTTTCTGATAGAGAATAGATTGTTGTGGGATATTGTTGTTTTTTATCGAGAAGGGATTGTGGGCATATTGTTGTTTCTTATCGAGAAGGCATTGTTGTGGACCTTTTGTTGTATCTGATAGAGAATAGATTGTTGTGGGCCTATTGTTGTTTCTGATAGAGAATAGATTGTTGTGGGCCTATTGTTGTTTCTTATCGAGAAGGGATTGTTGTGGACCTATTGTTGTTTCTGATACAGAATAGATTCGTGTAGGCCTATTGTTGTTTCTTGTCGGAAATAGATTGTTGTGGGCCTATTGTTATTTCTTATGGAGAAGGAATTGTTGTGGGCCTATTGCTGTTTCTTATCGAGAATAGATTGTTGTGGGCCTATTGTTGTTTCTGATAGAGAATAGATTTTTGTGGGCCTATTGTTGTTTCTTATCGAGAAGGCATTGTTGTGGGCCTATTGTTGTTTCTGATAGAGAATAGATTGTTGTGGGCATATTGTTGTTTCTGATAGAGAATAGATTGTTGTGGGCCTATTGTTGTTTCTAATAGAGAATAGATTGTTGTGGGCCTATTGTTGTTTCTGATAGAGAAGATATGTTGTGGGCCTATTGTTGTTTCTGATATAAAATAGATTGTTGTGGGCCTATTGTTATTTCTTATAGATAAGATATGGTGTTAAGTCTATTATTGTTTCTGATAGAGAAGGGATTGTTAAGGACGTATTGTTGGTTCTGATAGAAACTAGATTGTTGTGGGCCTATTGTTGTTTCTGATAGAGAAGATATGTTTGGGCCTATTGTTGTTTCTGATAGAAAAGAATGTTGTGGGCCTATTGTTGTTTTGTGAAGGGATTGTTGTGGGATATGTTGTTTTTATGCAATAGTTGTTTGGGCCTATTGTTGTTTTGTGGAAATGTTGTGGGCTTGTTTTTCTGATGAGATAGATTGTTGTGGGATATTGTTGTTTCTTATCGAGAAGGGATTGTTGTGGGCATATTGTTAGTTCTTATAGAAAATAGCATTGTTGGGGGCCTATTGTTGTTTCTGATAGAGAATAGATTGTTGTTAGGCCATATTGTTGTTTCTGATAGAGAATAGTGGTTGTGGGCCTATTGTTGTTTCTGATAGAGAATAGATTGTTGTGGGCCTATTGTTGTTTCTTATCGAGAAGGATTGTTGTGGGACCTATTGTTGTTTCTGATAGAAGAATAGATTCTGTAGGCCTATTGTTGTTTCTTGATAGGAAATAGGGATTGGTGTGGGCCTATTGTTAGTTCTTATGGAGAAATAGATTGTTGGGGGCCTATTGCTTGTTTCTGATCGAGAAGAAGATTGGTTGTGGGCCTATTGTTGTTTCTGATAGAGAATAGATTGTTGTGGGCCTATTGTTGTTTCTGATAGAGAATGGATTGTTGTGGGCATATTGTTATTTCTTATCGAGGAAGGACTAGTTGTGGGCCTATTGTTGTTTCTGATAGAGAATAGATTGTTGTGGGCCTATTGTTGTTTCTGATAGAGAATAGATTGTTGTGTGGGCCTATTGTTGTTTCTGAATAGAGAATAGATTTTGTGGGCATATTGTATTTCTTATCGGGAAGGGACTGTTGTGGCCTATTGTTTGTTTCTTATCGAGAATAGATTGTTTGTGGCCTATTGTGGTTTCTGATAGAGAATAGACTGTTTGTTGGCCTATTGTTGTTTCTTATCGGGAAGGGATTGTTGTGGGCCTATTGTTGTTTCTTATCGAGAATAGATTGTTGTGGGCCTATTGTTGTTTCTGATAGAGAATAGATTTTTGTGGGCCTATTGTTGTTTCTTATCGAGAAGGCATTGTTGTGGGCCTATTGTTGTTTCTGATAGAGATTAGATTGTTGTGGGCATATTGTTGTTTCTGATAGAGAATAGATTGTTGTGGGCATATTGTTATTTCTTATCGTGAAGGGATTGTTGTGGGCCTATTGTTGTGTCTTATCGAGAATAGATTGTGGTGGGCCTATTGTTGTTTCTGATAGAGAATAGACTGTTTGTTGGAATATTGTTGTTTCTTATCGGGAAGGGATTGTTGTGGGCCTATTGTTGTTTCTTATCGAGAATAGATTGTTGTGGGCCTATTGTTTTTTTCTGATAGAGAATAGATTGTTTGTTGGCCTATTGTTGTTTCTGATAGAGAATAGATTGTTGTGGGCATATTGTTGTTTCTGATAG
>JACEFZ010005484.1:87500-103332 GCA_014155875.1 Cepaea nemoralis
TGTATGTGTATGTGTGAGAGAGTGTGATTGAGAGAGTGAGTGGTGTGTGAAGGATTGTGTGTTAGAGAGTGAGACAGTGGGAGAGTTGATGTGTTAGTGTGTGTGTGTGTGTGTGTGAGCGCGCGCATGCGTGTGAGTGTGTGTATATGAAAGAATATATATATATATATATATATATATATATATATATATATATAGAGAGAGAGAGAGAGAGAGAGAGAGAGAGAGAGAGAGAGAGCTGAGCAGATGCATGTCATGTAACACGCATGTTATGTAACACGCGAATCCATATGTTTGTGTATTCTCATCTGTCATATTATCAGTTAAATACCATTTGATTTTATCATGTACAATCTAAACTTATGTTCATTACTGTAGTTTGAGTGAGTGAGTCAGTGAGTGTGAATGAGAGACAGAACGAGTGAGCGTGAGAGTGAATGAGTGAGCGGGAGAGTGAATGAGTGAGCGGGAGAGTGAATGAGTGAACGGGAAAGTGAATGAGTGAGCAGGAGAGTGAATGAGTGAGCGTGAGAATGAATGAGCGGGAGAGTGAATGCGTGAGAGTGAATGAATGAGCGGAAGAGTGAATGTGTGAGCGTGAGAGTGAATGTGTGTGTGTGTGTGTGTGAGAGAGAGAGAGAGAGAGAGAGAGAGAGAGAGAGAGAGAGAGAGAGAGAGAGAGAGAGAGAGAGAGAGAGAGCATCACTATTTTTACGTCACATACATTTTATGTACACATTTTTCTCCATGTTTAACATTTTTATGAGACTGCTCATGACAAGTGTCAGTGTATGTGTGTGAGTAAAGTGTGGGAGTTTGTTCATACTAGTTTCAATACTAACGTGAGACATTTTGTTTGTGTCTAGATGTGAGGAAGTGTGAGTGTATGTGGAGGATGTGTGTGAGTGTGGGGATATGTGTGGGTGGGGGGTGTGTGGGTGGGGGTATGCATTTGGATGGGTTGGGGTGTGTGGGTTTTGGTGGGTAGTGGTATTTGTGGGTGTTGGTGGGATGTGTGGATGGATGTGTGGGGGTGAAAGTACGGGTGTTGGAATGGGTGTGGGGGATGTGTGTATGGGTGGAGGATATGTGTATGGGACGGATGCAGGGGATGTGTGTTTATGTGGGTGGAGATGTGTGGATGGTTTGAGGAAGTATGTGTGGGAGGCGGGGTTGTGTGGGTAGGGGAGTGTGTTGGGTGGATTTGGGATGGAAGGGCGGATGGGGAGAAGTGTATGGTGTGTGGGTTTGAGATATGTGTGCGGTGTGTTGGTGGGGGATGTGTGAATGATGTGTGGGTGGAGGGTATGTTTGTGGTGGTATGGGTGGAGGATAGTGTGTGGTGTAGGGGATGTGTGTGATGGGTGTGGGGAATGTGCGTATGGGTGGGGTATATGTGTGGGTGAGCAGGGGATTGTGGTGGTTGGGGGAAGTATGTGGGGGAGTGTGTGTGGGAGATGTGTGTATGTGGATGGGGAATGTGTGGGTGGGGGTGTGTGAGTGGCTTAGGGATGTGTAGGTGGGTGAGGGAGTTGTATGTGTCGGGGTGGGATGTGTGAGTGGGTGGAGGATGTGTGTGGGGGTAGGGGTATTGTGATCGAGAGATGTTTGGTTGGGAGTGGGTTGGTGGGGGTGTGTGGGTGCGTAGTGGAGGATGTGTGAGTGAGTGTGTGTTGGTGGACGGGTAGGGAATGCGTGTGTGGATGGGGAGAGGTGTGTGGTGTGTTGGTTGGTGATATTGTGTGGGTGAGGTATGTGTGTGTGGGTGGGGGATTTTTGTGGTGTGTGAGTGGGGGTATGTGGGGTGGATGGGTAAGGGTATCTGTGTGGGTGTGGGTGGGATTATTTTGTGGTATCTGGGTGGGGGATATGTGTGTGGTGTGTAAGTGGGGATGTGTTGGTGAGGGATATGTGTGTGTGTGGTGCGTGGGTTGGGAATAGTGCGTGGTAGGAGGTGTATGTGATGTGCGGGTGGGGGATTGTGTGGTGGGGGATTAGGTTAAGGCATGTGTGGGTGGGTGGAAGTTGTATGTGTGGGTGGTGGTGTGTGTGTGAGTGGATTGGGGATGTATGGGTGGTTAGGGAGATGTGTGTGTGGGGGGGGGGGGGGGGGTAGGGACATGTCAGTTGGTGGGGATGTGTGTGTATGGTTTGGGGATGTGTGAGTGGATGTGCGATGTGTGGGTTGGTGGGGAGATTGTGTGTGTGGGTGGGGAATATGTTGTCGATGGAGATGTGGCTGGGGGAAGGGTGGTTTGAGGTGTGGGTGGGGAGAGGATGTGTGGGGTAGAATGTGGATGGGCGTGGGATGTGTGGGTTGGTGGGGGAATGTTTGTGGGTGGCGAGTGTGTTTTGGTTGGGGGATCAGGTGAGGGCAGTGTGTGTGGGTGGGGGATGTGCGGGAGGGGGATGGGTCGGTTGGTGAGGGTATGTATGTGTCCCTTGGTGTGCGTGTGTGTCGGTAGGTGGGGGTGTGTATGTGTCCCTTGGTGCGCATGTGTGTGGGTAGGTGGGGGTGTTGTGTGGGTGGGGTGATGTATGGATAGGTGGGAGATGGGCTTCATACCATGTTTACAACATTCATTTCACAATGTTTATTTTTCTTCCTATGCAAATGTATAATGCTCTTGATGAACGAAAGACGAGTGATTGGAAGGGCCGAATGTAAGACGGGCCTGCGCGCCCAATTTGTGACCCTAATAAAGTTGATTTGATTTGATTTGATTTGATTTCCCTCCCTCTCTCACGCCCATATATCCTCTTTCATAGATAAAGCAAAGCATACACATACACTCCTTCCCACACTAAGTAATAGACACAGACACACTTTCACACACGCTCATACCCAAATACTCACATAGTCATACATCCACACAATCACACATCCACACACTTCCTTACATACGCTTCCTTACACACATGATCATATCCACTCACAATCTCAGTGAGAGAGAGAGAAAGAGAAAGAGAAAGAGTGTAGTGTGAGAGAGAGAGAGAGAGAGAAAGAAAGAAAGAAAGAAAGAGAGAGAGAGAGAGAGAGAGAGAGAGAGAGAGAGAGAGAGAGAGAGAGAGAGAGAGAGAGAGAGAGAGAGAGGACAAACTAAAATTATTGCAAACACGTTTCATATGGACACATTTGTAGCCTGTGGAATCCTTGTCCGTTAGACGTCAGAAACCGAAGCCATATACAAAGTATGTAGAGGAGCAGCATTAGAAGAACACTGAAACCTGCAATGATAACGGCAGCCACAAACACGACAGATTGCCAGACTCTCCGTGTGGACAAAATTGATAGCAACTGCAGCGAAGATATTGGGCATTTTAGTAATCATCCCTACAGCTTAGATTTTGTTGGAGGCTATCTTTCATCCTTGTTGAAAACTGGTGATTTGCCGAATGCCATAGAAGTACGACTTTGTGGTATTTGGATATTCAGAGAAAACGTCAAGATAAGAGGAATAGTATCGCAGATTTGACTCAAAGCGAACGTATTTTTTAAGGCAGATAATATCGCAATGGAGAGATGCGACTGGAAGTTAACATATTTTGTAAGGTAGATACTATCGTAACGGAGAGATGTGTTAGATCTTCTCGTGTATTCGGTTACAATATAATGAAGTGAAGTGTCCACATTCATTCCTCGATGTCTTTCATTCACAGACAATTCTGAAAAATAGCCAGGACCCACATGACTGACTGAACTTAGGGATTCAGTGTATGCTGTTCGTTGAAACTCGTGTATTACTTATCTATAGGGTGTATTTTTAATGACTGTGTCGTGGTTGAAAATATTTTCGGTCCAGGTTTTGTGTTCACCTTTTGTGAAGTTCATGCATTAATTGGCACCTTTCCGTCTGGACAGACGATATTTTGGTACATTGTGCTTCAAAACGGCTTAATAACTACAAACAATGGCGGTGGCGAGTGTGGCTGATAAGGCCAATTCGTGCTGTAAATGTTCGTCCATAGTGGATGCATGTGACTACATGGTCATTTCCATCATCATGCACCATCTTACGTCTCTCACGTTCTATGTGTGCTTTATCTGCAATCATTTTCTCCTTTGTCATTTTTCCATTTCTGATAGTTGCCCTCCATGCAACACGCTCAGCGGCGACTTGCTCCTAATGTGCATTATCAATGCCTGTATCAATCATGTCCCGATTACACTCATCTTTGTATCGTAGTAAAGGCCAACCCTGAGATTTCCTACACATCTGTAATTCACCAAAAAAAAGATGTCCTCTGGTATTCTACCTTCATCCATCCTCCTAACGTGTCCTATCCATCTAAGTCTACCAAGACTGAGCATGGAACACACTGTCACACAGCCTGATGTTTCCAATACTTCAGTATTTGTGATTTTGTCTTGCCATTAATACCAAGTATTCTTCGCAGACAACGCATATGAAAGCTGTTTAAACATTTCTCTTGGTGTGAGTAAGTTGACCAGATTTCACTGCCATAAAGAAGATTACTAAGGACACAGGCTTGGTAGACAAGAATTTTTGTTTTCGCAGTAAGCTTCCTGTTCTCCCAGACTCGTTTTGCTAACATGTTCATTGTTATTGCTGCCTCACCAATCCTGATGTTGATTTCCTGATCAGGGGATAATTTGCTATTTACCTCTGATCCTAGATATGTAAAATAGTCTACGATCTCTAGTTCGGCGTGGTCAATAAAGATTGATGGTACCCCATGTGCACCTTGTGACATAATCTGTGTCTTCTTTTTTGCTAATTGTTAAACCAAATTCAGAACACGCGTTGGAGAATGCAGATAGTAGATGTTGTAATTATTCCTCAGAGTGGGTCGTAATTGCAGCATTATCTGCAAAAAAAGCAACTCTCTGATTAGTACCCTGCTAATTTTGGTCTTGGCCTTCAATCTCTGAGCATGATAGAGGCCACCATCTGAGGGTGAGTGAATGTATATACCGTCATCCTGATCACGAAAGGCATATTTCAGTAGGAGTGAAAAGTATATTCTAAAGAGGGTGGGGGATAATATATACACTTGCTTAACTCTACTCTTGATTTCAAACTCTTCTGAAGTTGCCCCATCAAACTTGATTACACCCTTCATGTCTTTTTGGAACGATTCCACAATGGACAGAAGAGTTGGTGGGCAGCCAATCTTCTTTAGTGCCTTGAACAGACCCTCATGACTGACCAAATCAAATGCCTTTGTGAGGTCGATGAAGGCAATAAACAGTGGTTGATTCTGTTCCCGGCATTTTTCTTGCATTTGTCGCAATGAGAATATCATTTAAATGGTAGACCGGTTCTGTAGGGAGCCGCACTGTGATTCGGGGTAGACTTGATCTCCTAGGACTTGAAGTCTGCGCAGAACAATTCTGGCAAATACTTTTCCAACAATACACAGAAGTGAGATACCCCTATAGTTGTTACAGTCGCTTCGATCGCTCTTGTTCTGGTACAGCGTTATGATGCTTGAATCTGTGAAATCCTGTGGGACATTGTCCTTCTCGCCAGCTTAGCTCTAGTAGCTGGTGGATCTGTAGAGTGAGTGTGTCTTGCCCACTCTTGATTATCTCTATTTGAATCCCATCCTTACCTGGAGACTTGCCACATGAAAGTTCATTTATAGCACACTTAACTTCTAGTATTGTGGGAAGTGTGTCCAGGTGGTCAAGAGTTGGCAGGACCTCTGTGGCGTTGGGGGCATCATCCGCTAGTTTGGTCTCACTTGAGTAGAGCTCTAAATAGTGCTCTACCCATCTATCCATCTGCTGTTTCTTATCAGTGATGATTTCTCCTATCAAGGTTTTCAGTGGTGTACTGCGTTTGATCATTGGGCCATAGGCTTTCTTTATCCCTTCATACATGCTTCTGATGTTTCCCTTATCACTTGCGTTTTGAATGGACTCACATAACTTGATCCAATAGTCATTTGCACACTGCCTGGCAGCCTTTTGCACATCCTTTCTAGCTTGCTTCAGCTCACTGAGAGTGTTACGCGTTGTTCTTTCCTTGTTTCTTAAGAGAAAGTTCATGTAACATAATAGGTAAATACAAAACTTGGACCGGCAATATTTTCAAACACTGCACAGTCATTAAATATACACCCCGTATGACTGTGTTATTGTAGTTTTCTATAAGTAGACGTTGCGGAAAGGATAAGAGCCCTCGCTCTGAAACTTCCTGTGTGCTGATGGGCTGGGGAGGGGGTTCAATCCCTACACCGGCATTACGTTGGACTTAAAATTGACTTCTTGTTCATAAAAAAATGCCAAACTACTCAAAGTAAAACTGCTGAGAAAATCCTGCAAAGTCTTGCAAAGAACATGCCCCATTGTAAAGCTCAATATTATTGTTGTTTCAACATTCACTGATTTGATTTGATTGATTGATTGATTGATTGATTGATTGATTGATTGATTGATTCATTCAATAGCATGTCCTTTGCAGAACCTCGCTCCCATAACAACCCTCCGGAAAACTTCTTGATCACAAGCAAGATGTCCCACGTCTGATACACCCATCTGGAGATCATCCGCCACATTCTGCACCCATCTTCTCTTTGGCCTTAATCTTACTCTCTTCCCAGGTATATACCCCTCCATTATTGTTCTCTCCAGACTTTCATGACGTTTCAAGTGACCAAAATATATACATTTTCTTTGTTTTATCGTCTTTAATATCCAACCCTATTCAATATTCAGCTCTTGAAGAATGGATGCATTTGTTCTTTTCTTTACCCAAGATATTCTTAGAACTCGTCTATAACATTTATATTCAAATGCATTTATGCGTTGTTCAGCTTGTTTAGTAAGTGTCCTGGTCTCACAGGCGTATGTTGCAATGGGAAATATTCATGCTCTTAAAAATCGAACTTTTGTAGTTCTCTCTGTCCCACTTCATAATTTATTAAGTTGTTTTAGCCTTTGAAGAGCAATTGATAGTCGTCGTTTAATTTCTTTCATTGTGTCACCATTGTTGGTAATCAATGACCCAAGATATTCAGAATTTTCCACCACCTCCAATCTTTCCTAATTAACATATATTTCTTTGAATAACGAAGACACAAACAATAGATTGCACGATTTATTGCCTGGCATATTTCGCTGCATCTCATCAGGTACATACTGCAGAATTCACACAACATAATGTAAATTAACTAGATAAACCCTTCAAGCTGAAATATACACATGTTCACACAGTAATGTCAATTGTCTACCACGGTAATTTTAAGCTGACTAACATGTCTATCTGTTTGCACAAATCTGGCTTGCGATCAATCAACTCAAGCGAGATGCAGCGAAATATGCCAGGCAATAAATCGTGCAATCTATTGTTTGTGTCTTCGTTATTCAATTTCACTACGGGAAAACATTGTTTTGAATATATTTCTTTCTCCATAGTAGTTTTATCTGTGTGCATTATCTTTCTTTTTGCTATGTTAAGATATAAGTTGTGATTTTCACTATTTCTTTGGGTTGAGGTTATTATGTTTTCTATACCAGTCTGTGATGTGGATATTAATACTGTATCATCAGCATATCGAATCTCCGGTATTTCATGACCACCGATATTTAGAGCATCATATTGCTCCCTGGTTATATCATCTCTGACATTTCTCATTATATTTTCGGCGTACAGGTTATAAACAATTAATTTATGCATACTTTTATTTCGAAATGTTCGCTTCTATGTATATGTGTCCTTCTTTTCGTTTAAATTCTTATTTACGTGGGAAAAGTCAAATCATATTAATGTCATTATTAATAAAGGGTCTTAACTGAAGTTGTCGTCTTCACAATGAAGGTTGGCTGCAATTGATCTCCAAGACTGTCTCTAGCTTTGATTGTACACACTGTCACACTTGAGCTTTTGATGTTATATTCCCACTTGAATTGGTGTCTACCTCTTGCTCGCTTGCCTTCAACCTTACCCTTCAGAAAGGTTTCTATCAGAGCGTTAGGCCGTGTAACGTGAACCAAATATTTCAATTGCCTCTTTTTGTTTCTTTCATCAACTTTCTTTCATTCCTAGTTATTTAGAATCTCCCTATTTGTTTGTTTTTTCCTCCATAATTACGACATATACTTCCTATATCCATACCTCCATGTCTTCTATTCAACTTTCTAATAACTTGTTCATTGCCCACGCTTCCACGCCATGTAGTAGTGTTGAATATACCATCTAGCTAAAGTGGCATATAATACAAGTGTAATCAACATTGCTAAGCATAACACACCCTGTTAGGTTGCAACAGTAAAGAATCCCTTGTCACTCACTGAGACATAACACATCCTGTTAGTTTGCAATAGTAAAGAATCCCTTGTCACACAGTGAGGTCTATTGAGGATAGGGAGCTAGCTCCATATGTTCACACCAAATGGTATTGGACGGATGAAGAACCGCTTTCCGGGTTCGAATCCTCGGTAAGGCGTGGATTGTTTTTCTGTTGGGGAAAAATAAAACCCTAACCTGCACAGTTTGCGGCGACTACACTAGCCAGACGATCTTAATTCTTCAGGCTTAGTACACCAGTGTCCTACATCCGAATGGTTCTATAGGCAGTAGTTGACAGTTGTTGACAAGTATTGGGCGGATTGTGTGGTAAATTATTAGTTCAAGCCGTCTTTATTTCCCATACATTTTCTGATACACAATACAGGCCAGGATCAATGAAAAAATGTCCTGCCTCGAAAGTGATTCGAACATATGAACTACGGGGGCGGTTGGCCAACATTATGCCCGCTGGCTACCGCGGTGACCAAATAAGAATAATCAACCCGAAAATGTAATGTTGGAAAGAAACTGGTTGTAATTGATGCCTGGTAAACTACATGTCTGCTTTATCCACGGGCGTTTTAAAATACTGAGTGACATCATGAACCACGTTAAAGTATACTTGCTCCTTCAGAGAGCCATTGTCGTCATGGAAGGTGGAAAGTTTGAATCCCATAGTGCTTATGAACTGTTAATTGTTCTATTATCTAGTGTGTCTTATAATTTCTACTGCTTTCATTTTCACTCTATGAGTAACCATCTTCTCGCTATGAGCACCCATCGATACCTTTGAATTTATTTCCCATGCTAGAGACGTAACTATAAGAGCACATATAGACTACTTAAAGGTCTGGTCTTATGTAAGGATGACATTGTTGTACGATGAGTTCTTCTGTAAGGATAAAATTGTTGGACAATGAGTAATCAAGCTCTTCTGCAAGGATAAAATGGTTGGACATAGAGTAATCAAGCTCTTATGTAAGGATGAATTTGTTGGACAATGAGTAATCACGCTCTTCTGTGAGGATGAAATTGTTGGACAATGAGTAATCACGCTCTTTGTAAGGATGAAATTGTTAGACACTGAGTAATAAAGCTCTTTGTAAGGATGAAATTGTTGGACAGTAAGTAATCACGCTCTTCCGTAAGTTTGAAATTGTTAGTAAATGAGTAATCACGCTCTTCTGTGAGGATGAAATTGTTGGACAATGAGTAATCAAGTTCTTTTGTAAGGATGAAATTGTTGGACATTGAGTAATGACGCTCTTCTTTAAGGAGGAAATTGTTCGACAATGAGTGATCACACTCTTTGTAAGGATGAAATTGTTGGACACTGAGTAATAAACCTGTTCTATAAAGGTGAAATTGTTGGACACAGAGTAATCACGCTCATCTGTAAGGATGAAATTGTTGGACAATGAGTAGTAAAGCTTTTCTATAAAGGTGAAATTGTTGGACAATGAGTAATCACGCTCTTCTGTAAGGATGAAAGCATTGGATAATGAATAATGAAGCTCTTCTGTAAAGATGGCATTGTTGGACAATGAGTAATCAAGCTATTCTATAAAGATGAACTTGTTTGACAAAGAGTAATCACGCTCATCTGTAAGGATGAAATTGTTGGACAATGAGTAATTACGCTCTTCTGTAAGGATGAAATTGTTGGACAATGAGTAATAAAGCTTTTCTACAAAGATGAAATTGTTAGACAATGAGAAATCACGCTCTTCCGTAAGGGTGAAATTGTTGGACAATGAGTAATTACGCTCTTCTGTATGGATAAAATTGTTGGGCAATGAGTTATCACAAGGTAAAGAAACCGAGGAGCTGGACATTGAACCTGAGAGCAGCCGACAGGCAATGTTTGGTTATCGTATCAAAGTCTGGACTGTAGGCTGAGGCTTTGGAGAGACAATGGGTAAGGTCAGTGACCAGTGTGGTCACTGCCAAGAAGTCAAGCAACGACATATCATCTTCATTACAGAGACAAAGAAAAACAAGATACGACAGCTCACAAATGGCTTGATCACGTGGTATAACCGGGACATGAACGTACATACGATCCAAGGCAATGGCGACCGTGTGAGATGATGAACCGTGATTGCCCACGCTTATCGGCATGGCACACAATGATGATGATGATGGACATTGCGTGTGTGTATTTGTGTATGCTTGTCAGGTTCAATGCCCAATACTAAAGAACAAACATGTATCAATAATTACCAAGAAGGCACTTTACAACACTATCTTCCTACCAACTCTATGCTACCAATGCCAAACCCGGACAATGACAGGAAAAGAGGAAAGAAAAATCACAACAGGAAATGAGATTCGTGAGAAGAATACTCAATGTATCAAGAAGAATAAGATCAGAAATGAAGAAATCAGGAATAAAGTGGGGGTTATAGCAGTGCTAGATTTTATTAGGCAGCAAATCAAATGGTTTGGCCATGTAACTATGTTACCAACTAACAGTATACCACAACAAGCAATGATGTACAGGCCAGATGGAAGCAGAGGAAGAGGCCGACCATGTAAATGAAGGATGCAGGGAATAACAGTCCATGGTAATATCAATACATGAAGCCCATAAGCGGGCATTCTCCCGATGTTTATATTTCATCTCGACATCGCAAGGTACAAGAGGAACAAGATGAGATGAGATGAGATGTTTCTTGTGAAGAATATAGTGAACAGAGAAAAGAACACGGACAGAGGCACTGGAAAGTACAGATGTTAACATTTCAATATGCGGTAAGGGTAGCGCTAAGGTATAGACGAAATATATGGAGTATATCAATAGAAGTGGCGGGATTAAGAAATAATCCTAATATGGATAATCAGAACCCTCCCAGCACCACTTAGATTTAAGTTCCGGGAGACTGTGCACTTTATGGCTTTGTGTAGAGCACAGTGATGTCGAGCTATTGTCGCAATCAAAACCACAAATCTATGTGGCAAGAGAAGCAAAAGAAGACAGGTGAAAGTTAATGTGGCAATATTAAAACACCTTGGAAACAGGTAATGACACGGACAATATGAACATGATAGAGAAAAAAAACATCAGATGACTGCGAGTTGAGAGCCATCTTAGCTAAATATTGCTTCAGATTACATATACGAAGAAGGAAATGTCGTTTCTAGTGAAGGCATGGCAGGATACAGTTTTCAGTTACGAAGTACAATAGTTTATAAAGTGAGGTGTCCAGTTCTCTTCCTCAAACAATTTCCCGATTAAAAACCAACCCAGGTATATGATTTAATGTGTTGGTGCAGAGACTGCGCTAGCTGTGTAAATCGAACTTCCGTGACCTTTGAGCTGCCCTAATGCAGAGGCCAAAATTAGATAAAATAATAATCAGTGGCACGTAGGAGCCTGGAGTAAAGGGATGAGTAATATCAGATAAAGAAATATATAATTAAGCTAAGGGGATATAAAGAAATGGATGCAGGAGAGAGGGTGGGGAGAGAGAGAGAGAGAGAGAGAGAGAGAGAGAGAGAGAGAGAGAGAGAGAGAGAGAGAGAGAGAGAGAGAGAGAGAGAGAGAGAAAACGAGTGAACATACTTTATTTTCAAAGGGTTAAGAATTGGGCAAGAGATAGAGATAGATAGATAGACAGATAGACAGATAGACAGAGAGACAGAGAGACAGACAGACAGACAGACAGACAGACAGACAGACAGACAGGCAGGCAGTTAAATAGATAGATAGAGAGAGAGAGAGAGAGAGAGAGAGAGAGAGAGAGAGAGAGAGAGAGAGAGAGAGAGAGAGGAGGAAAGACCAGAATAAAAACGCAGAATTAAAAATTAAGGTAGAGAGAGAGAAAGAGATAGATAAAGATCTGATATAAAATGACGTAATTAAGCTAAGTAGTAAAGTAGAGGGATAGAGAGAGAGAGAGAGAGAGAGAGAGAGAGAGAGAGAAGGAGATAGAGAGAGAGAAGGAGAGAGAGAGAGAGAGGGGGGGGGGGCGTGGGATGATACTGAAGCATTCACATAGGGTACGTTTAATTCTGAAAAGACAAAAATAAAGCACAGACAGACAGACAGACAGACAGACAGACAGACAGACAGACAGACAGACAGACAGACAGACAGACAGACAGACAGACAGACAGACAGACAGACAGACAGACAGACAGACAGACAGACAGACAGACAGACAGACAGACAGACAGACAGACAGACAGACAGACAGACAGACAGACAGACAGACAGACAGACAGACAGACAGACAGACAGACAGACAGACAGACAGACAGACAGACAGACAGACAGACAGACAGACAGACAGACAGACAGACAGACAGACAGACAGACAGACAGACAGACAGACAGACAGACAGACAGACAGACAGACAGACAGACAGACAGACAGACAGACAGACAGACAGACAGACAGACAGACAGACAGACAGACAGACAGACAGACAGACAGACAGACAGACAGACAGACAGACAGACAGACAGATGGACGGATGGACGGATAAATGGAAAGATAGGTGGATGAAATGGTAGATATATAGATAGATAAAAATAGGAGGCGAGAGAGAGAGAAAGAGAGAGAGAGGGAGAGAATGAGAGAGAGAGAGAGAGAGAGAGAGAGAGAGAGAGAGAGGTTAGCTAATGAATACTGTGCTTGTATGTGTGTATATATGTGTGTGAATGTGTGCGTATGCATGTTTGTCAGTGCATGTTGGTGAGGTGTCAGAGTGAGTGTGTGTATATTTAGCGATGTAAGTGTGGGTGCGAGTGTGTCGTGGCGCACTGTATTTGTGAGTGCGTTTTGACGAACGTATGTAAGAGCGTGTGTGTATGTGTGTGTGTATATGTGTATGTGTGTGAGAGAGTGTGTGTGTGTGTGTGAGTGTGTGTGTGAGTGTATTAATATGTATATGTGTGTGTGGACAAGAGTGTACGTGCGTGTGCGTGTATGAGTATGCATGCGCAAGTGACTACGCCATAACAGTGTCACAAGCACACAGTAGTTCTACATTACATTAAAACAACACACAGAAAGACAACAGCTTATGGGAATGCCCCGAAATATGTGATGTCGGTTCCTTAGTCAACCAGTCAATCAATCAAAACAGAAAGACAACAGAAATCGCCAGGCCTTCGGGAAAGAACATGTTCTTAAACTGCAGTGTCATAGTGGCTAGTGTGATTTGCCTGTCCACGACTGTGGTCCAGTCTCAATCCTCAGCAGAGGCAGGATAATTTTGTTTTGAAATGCTCGACTGCGAAGTCCACCTAGTCTCCTACAGTCGGTTACCACACAACTTTGTGGGAATTGTTTGTGAAGTACAGGCTACGAGAAAGGGGACTGGCCACTTCATGTCGTATGTCATGGCCTAGAATATATTAAGGCCTAACACTTTACTCCCCTACAGCTCATAGCGTGATCTAAAATATATCAAGGCCTAACACTTTACACCCCTACAGCTCATTTCTCGTGACCTAGAATATATCAAAGCCTAACACTTAACACCTCTACAGCTCATATGTCGTGGCCTAGAATATATCAAGGCCTAACACTTTACACCCCTACAGCTCATTTAACGTGGCCTAGAATATATCAAGGCCTAACACTTTACACCCCTACAGCTCATTTAACGTGGCCTAGAATATATCAAGGCCTAACACTTTACACCCCTACAGCTCATATGTCGTGGCCTAGAATATACCAAGGCCTAACACTTTACACCCTACCGCAGTGTCTGCTATGTAACTATCCTTTCTCATGGCTGTGAGATGATAGCTATGTGAAAGAATAACAATCACATCATTCATATCATCGATATTAAAATCGCCAGTTTACCAATTATCTGAATCGATGTAGTCAATATGGGAATATAGAGAACATATAATTCATTCTAAAGAACGCAATGCCAAACTACGGAACGTACAATTGCCTAGAATGGCAACCTGTCGATGGGGTTGACCGCAACTTCCTGCAAAGTACATGCAGCATATTTTAACATGAAGGTCGGAGACGGCTGATGATGTATGTGTCTACTGCCGATCAAGGGATGTCAAAAGTACATGAGAACTGGCAATGTAAGCTAAAAAAAAAAAAAAGAACACGGAGAAATGCGGCTCTGCAGAATACACTTACGGAACACATAGGACACTCCAGCGACTGGCCTTCATCAGCAAACAAATACCCAAAACACACACACACAAATCATATAAACACGGGGAAGACAGTACGGTAACTACATTAAGGCGTAATAACCGAATGAACAGAATAGAAAGATTGGGGGGGGGGGGGGGGAACACCCCTGAACAATGAAAAGAACAGGAGGTAAAATGACAAACATGTGCTGCTTATCTCAGAATTCCAGCTGACTAGGGCTTCGAAGGTTGTGGGTTCGATTCCGGGCCACTTCCTTCGGTTCACGAGTGCATTTTTTTCAGAGACTCCTGGGGGTCGTTGCTAGAGGTACGGAGTTCGTGCTTTGTGCGACGCTTTCGGCAGTTCGCTGCGGAACTAGACTCAGCCATATGGGATTAAAATACACAGTGCAATGAAGTCGACCATGTCGACCTTTAAGTCACTTTAAGAGACTGAGATAAGTAGCACGTTTTATTTTATTTTTTTATAAATTAATTTTATTTCAAGTTTTCTCATTTTTGTCCATTTTCCATTCTTCCCCGTGTTTATATGTTGTGTTGTCTTGTATTTGTTTTCTGATGAAGGCTAGTCGCCGCAACGTCCCTTGGTTTCTTCAGCTGTGTTCTGCAAAGCTGCATTACTCCTTGTTCACATATATTGCTTACCTGAACCCGAAAGAGCGGAGACGGCCTCTGATTTCTGTGTCGATTCCGGCTCCAGAGAAGTCAAAAGTACAAGAGAACTGGCACAACGCCTGCGAAGACCCGGCCCCACAATTCATTGCTTCACCGACAGCCAGGCCAGGATAATATTTTCCCCTTCTAAGCTTCGATCCGGTCCTAGCAAGTCCTCCAGCCTTTCATCACTCGCCTCTGTCGCTCCCGTCCTCTTCCCTCCCCTCTGTCCCTTTATACCGCGACTACCTGCTCAGGTGAAACCCGTAAATGGTCGCCTGGTCTCCGTGGCCCGTTACCATGGAAACCACACTCGACAAGCAGAAACTCCAGTGTCCCTGCCCCCTACAGGAGGTGTCGTCTTGAATTCTTCGTCGCTTCCATTACTTCTCCCGCCTCTTCCTGTCCTTTCTTTATTCATATTGTCTCTCTCTGTTTCGTTACCCAAAGTTCCCGGATTTCCACGTTCTCCTTTTTGTTCCAGTGTTGCGAAGAGGGAGTTCCTTTGTGGCATCGCCTCTATCCTCAAGTCACAATTTTCTTTCACCCAGTGCTATTATTTTCTGTCGGGGAGGACAAAACGTGAAGAGGAAAGAAAAAATCTTCGCTTTCCTGTCCTCCCAGGCGAGCTGCAGAAAATTGCTTTTCCCCATTTTATTATTTTATTTCATTACTTCTGAAGCCGTTGTTTTCATAATGTTTTTCCTCCCTCTATTTCTAGTAGTGCGTTCTGAAAACAGCCTGGTCCATATGAAAAAGGTAAGGGGTGAAAATTCCAAAT
>JACEFZ010005485.1:0-88185 GCA_014155875.1 Cepaea nemoralis
CCTAACTCAAACCTGAGTCAGGAGAAACTCAGCTCAGTGCACGAACTCCGTAGCTCCGGCGAGGATCCTGAAATACTTTGGGTAGATATTTAACTCGAAATTTTGCCCGGGCAGCGCCGTTAGGCTACTCTTTTTCGATTTCCAACTGCCAAGGGATTTTTACGTGCGCAACTATACACACGGGCGTCGATCTCACTACCCAGAGACGAGGGGAAATTTATTACTAGAAGTCAACGAGAAAAAATCCCGGCATCACCGCGGCTTGAACCCGGGACCTGCAGCACTCGAGGCGAACACCATACCTCGAGACCACGCAGCCACCTAAATATCAAGTAATCGGTTCGTGTATCCACGCAATCTTGAAATAATCTTAATCCCCCCCCCCCTGGAAACCCCAAAATTCCCCCCCCCCCCCACACGGGTACAGTTTATGTCCTTGTTGCCTTATCCAGGACATTCTGAAATAGGTTGTGTGCCAGTTGTCTGAGGCTGATGGGTGGGTTCGGCAGCGTCCTCTGTTGTAGATGTTGGATTGGGCTTCAACTGGAAACCTTAACGTCTGTGTGATAGAAATTACAATAACCATGCCATTGTCTTGTAACCTGTCAATATTGTTGTTATGGATGTCAAGAGGGTTAAGTACGTGACATCACGGTGCAGACGAACACGTTGACATCAAAGGGACAGTTTACATATGGTCGCCCCACTTTTGCCATGCACCAAAGATGAGCAGTGTTCTGCTATCCCTGTTGTGATCAGTGACATCTATAGAAATGCACGCCTGTCAGTGACATCTATAGAAATGCATGTCTGTCAGTGACATCTATAGAAATGCATGCCTGTCAGTGACATCTATAGAAATGCTTGCCTGTCAGTGACATCTATAGAAATGCATGCCTGTCAGTGACATCTATAGAAATGCTTGCCTGTCAGTGACATCTATAGAAATGCTTGCCTGTCAGTGACATCTATAGAAATGCATGCCTGTCAGTGACATCTATAGAAATGCTTGCCTGTCAGTGACATCTATAGAAATGCATGCCTGTCAGTCCAGCATGTCTATGAGTGCAGTAGGAAGTTTAAAACTTGTCGTCCGTTCAAGAGGTACATCAGGTGGTACATGAGTGGTTACACACGCGACCAATAGCATTTTTTTTTTTGTCTACAGGAATCCAAACACTTTATCGACGCTGGAGGACTTGCATTGGATACAGTGGTGACTACATCGAAAAAATGATACATTTGTTCTTTACTTTTAGAGAATATATTTACACATATAACAATATTTAAAGTTGTCATTTGAAGCCCACTCGTATTCCATCAAGCTGTCCTTTATTTCCTGTTTTTCACATGTTTAAGTCTGAGGAAATATGTCCTAGCGCTCTCAGTACCACAAGCTTACATCACAAATGCCCAAGAGATAAAGTCACCACAATGAGAGAACCCAAGCGTACGTTGCTTTTATGGAGGCTAAATACACAGTGGGGATGATAACAAGAAAATTATAAAAAGCAATTTGTGCATAAGTTATCAATATCAAACATGGGCACTAACCACAGAACAAGAAAGAAAACTCACTACTTGTGAAATAAGATACCCGAGAAAAGCAGCGAACAAATCAAGAAGGGACCATATTAGAAACGACGAGATTTATAAAACACTTGGAGCAACACCAGTTGTAAAATTCATTGATAATCGAAGATTTAACTGGTTCGGCCACCTAGTGAGAATGAACCCAATGTCGCCAGCAGCAATAACACACACTATAAAAATGGAAATATCAAGAGACAGGGGAAGGCCACGTGAAAGATGGATCAACCGAGTCATCAATACATTAAAAAGTCACAACATCTCAGTATACCAAGCGACCTAGCGAGCTCTAGTTTATAAACCAATCATCTAACAAGCCTGCGACGCTAATGGCACAGAGCAGTGAAGGACACAAGAAATAAAAGAGGATAACCGGATTAGCCAGATTTCTTTATTGCTCTCTGACCAAATGTGAAAAGTATCAGAACACAATACTCGATGTTTGGGATGCTTGCAACAAAAAAAAAAGAAGAGAGAGACAAAAGCTACGTTGTTTGATATCCAGAGCAAATCGACGCGCTATCGAGAACAAGTCGCCTAATCGGAAGCCTGACACGTGCTAGAAAGTGGCACATGGCAAGAAAAACTCCACGCAACACCCGACGTTCAAGATGAGCAGTGTGGAAGCCGCTAAGATCATCAAGAAGATGGAAGAAGAAAACGTGCTTGCGAGCTGCAGCACAACGCCAGAACCTGAAACAACCTCAAAGGAAGCTACCACTTCTACATCAGCTGAAGCCGCTCCCGTCGCTAAACCGACGCCAGAGATTACAACTACAACTGAAGCCAGCAACAGTGGAGAAACCCGCAACACTAACGAGAAGCAGCCAGGCAGCTCACCAAAAACCTCCACATCAGAGGAAACCACAACAGAGGACTTCACCGGCAAAATCCTGCTGAAACAAACAAGCGTGAGGGAGGCCAAACTGTCGGCGCTACCAACAGACAAGATATTCAGTCTGCTGGAGAACGAGCTGGGAAAAAACAGCATCTACCAGCTACGCAAGACACCTGATGGAGTAGTGGTTTCCATCAACAAAAACTCAAAGACACCGCACTAATGCAGAAGATGTCACGACACAAGAAAGCCGACATCAAGCTATCCCACAGCATCACAGTAGAAGCCACCCGACATCGCATGATGAAACGATGGGTCATCAAACGAGTCAAGACCCATCTCACCAACGACCAGATCAGAGAGAGGCTGTCAAGGGAGAACAAGAAACTCAAGATCACCAGTGCTGAGAGGATCATCGGCAAGAATAACATCACCTTCACAGTCGTCATCGTAACATCGGAGTGATCCCTCAATACATCAGATGTGACAAGAGAGACCAAGTTTCAGAGCACTACATACCGAGAGTGCTGCAGTGCTCTAAGTGCCAGAAGTTTTGGCACACCCGTGCCACCTGCAAGAGTGAGGTGGAGGTGTGTAGATACTGCTCTGGACCCCATCCATACAGTCAGTGCCAGCATGCAAAGATCGACCAGAACTTTAGGGCGCCTAACCCTAACAGAAAGTGTGCCAACTGCCTCGGCAACCGCGGCGCCAGAAAGCCCCTGCCGCCAAGACAGCAAGGAAGCTATGAAGACCGCCATCAAATCCAACCTACCATATAAAGAGGCTAGGAGGCAGTACGAGGCCACCAACCGACTTACAAATAGTGACAAAGCGCAGCTGGAAGGCCAACTGAAGGACCTGAGATCACAGTTCAAAGGCATGGAGGAAGGAACAAACAAGACACAAGAAACAAAGATAACAGCCGTTCAGCGCATCCGGGACGAACTGAAACAAGTTCAGCAGAAGATTGAGCAGGATGTCGCTCGAATGGTTGGTGTAAAGGCAGAGACAGACGAAACTCTATTTTTTTAAAGAAAATCAAGAAGAAAGACAAAAGACAGAAGAAACTCTTATACAGATCCAACAAGAAAGAGAACAACTAGAACTACTCAAGTCACAGAACGAAACACCAGAAGCAGAAGATGCAAAGGCCCAGACAGAAGAAGAAGCAACAGAAGAAGAAAAAGAAGTGGAGGAAGAAAACCAGAAGCGACAGCGACCAAGAAGTGTGGCCGGGGATGAGGAGAAGAATCGTCAATGGACAAGTCGTCTACGAAGAAAGCCATCTGAGAAGACCCAGACAACATGAAGATAGGTCCAGACGGGGAAAAAGGTGGAACACCAGGAGAGACGACAAATGGTAAAGCTCCCTGAAGGAAACATCACCATATGACGGGGTGGGTACACAACTACTCCAGGTCTCAACAAGTGCGCGGATCTGTCCTAGACATGTAAAACCTCAACAAGAAAGTTACGAACACAATCAACCCACAAGCTGACAACAAACAGCCCAATCTACGAAAGACAAACTAAAAGCTACACCATAAAGGCCCCAATTATAGCTAAGTCGAAAACTCGAAGGCTGAAAGGGGTTATTCGTACCAAAAATTTGATTGGATTGGTCAGAAAGAGTTCAAATGTAACCAGGTCATGTTGTCATGTTGAATGTTGATCAAGAATGATGATGACCATTCGGTTCATCCAGTGGGGTTGAAAGTATGGAGCCGTGAGTTCTAAGATGGCTGATAAGGCCTATTTTGGCTCGAGATGCTCTTTGACAATATGGGCAAAGAATACTTGACGTTCCAGGAGGAGGATTTCCTGCAGTGGTTGTTCTGTGCAGCCTTTTTTTCCCCCCAGCTCTTGCAGTCCTGGCTGCTTCACAGTGACTGCACCCTTGCGTAATGATGTACGCCACGAATTTCGGTCTTTGGCAGCAATCTCCCAAGTGGCATGAAGAATTCCAAAAGCTTTTAATGAGCTCTCCAGAGAGTTTTTAAAGCGTTTCCTCTGACCGCCATGGGAGCGTTACCACAACGCAGCTCGCCGTAAAAAAAATTCGGTTAGGGATCGTGTGATCTGGCATGCGAGTTAAGTGACCAGCCCAGCGAATCTGATTCTTCATTAGTAGAGTGTGGATACTGGGCATGGACGCTCTTTCTAGGACTTCAGTGTCTGGGATCTTGTCTTGCCATTTAATCTTCAATAGCTTCCTAAGGCAGACTGTGTGGAAGTGGTTTAATTTCCTAGCGTGTCGCTGATAAACAGTCCAGGTTTCACAAGCATATAGCAGCGTTGATAATACGACTGCTTTATAGACTTTCAACTTTGTTTGCAGGCTTATTCCATTTCTGTCGCACACATTCTTGTACAGTCTGCCAAAGGCCGCGCTGGCCTTGGAGATTCTTGCATTCACTTCGCGTCATCAATTGTGGCAGCTTGTGACACAGTGCTGCCAAGATAGGTGAATTTGTCCACAAACCATGCTATTATTCAACACAACACACACAGGCAGGCAGAAACTAGTGCGGGCTGGTCATTGTGTAGTAGCTAAACGCTTGTCAGTCGACACGGTGGACAATGGTTCGTATCTCCATTGAGACAGATTGTTAAAGTTGTTCTGGGTTTCACGACCAACTCAACCTAAGATGGGTGCTAGATATGACTTGGGAAGTGAAAGCAGCACGAGTGGTATTGACCGCTTCACGCCTGGAATGTTGATTGGTTTATAAAAATACGAGTCTAGAACTATATAACCAATTTACCATGAGTCGTGCGAAAAGGCCCTTTATTTTCTCGGCCATGTTTTTCAAAGAGAAGCCAGGAATAGTATTTGGAGGTTATAATATAAATAATATACGCTATGCAGATGACACAGTATTGGTAGCGGATAATGCAACAGATCTACAACAATTGTTGGACATTGTAGAAACAGAGAATGCAAAGAAAGGACTCTCCTTAAATATCAAGAAAACAGTAACAATAGTGATACAAAAAAAAAAAAAAAAGGTTACGCCCAAATGTGAAATAGAGATAGAAGGGAAAATTCTTCACCAAGTGGATAGTTTTAAATATCTAGAGAATCAGCAGTGGTTCGAATCGCGTCGGTAACTTACGGGGTATGTGAGCCGGCCGCTTAGAAAGCAATGGAAAACTACTGAGCGTAATCTTGCCAAGAAATCAACAATCAGCTGAAAGGTGCTGATGTTGACAGCGATGTCCTGTAAAGGATATGCAATAAAAAAAAAAGGGACATTTATAACATTGGTTGAAAGATGCGCAACAGAGACCAAGAACAGAACAGGGCAAGCAAAGGCCGCATTTCAGAAAATGAAGAATATCTCATGCAATTAGCCGCTATCATTGAATGTAAGAAAGAGAGTGCTGAAGAGCTATATAAAACCTGTCTTGCTGTATGGCTGTGAATCTTGGAATATAAATGAACAAATTAGGAAGAGATTGGAAGCAACAGACACGTGGTTCCTGAGACGAATGTTGCGAATTCCTTGGACTGCCAGAGTAACTAACAACGAGTGTCTTAAAGAGGCTAATGAAACTAGAACATTATATACTTCTTCTTCTCCTTCTTCGTTCATCCGGAGTTTGTTTTTTTTCCGGATGTGATTGCGTTGTGCCTGTTTACAGCAGAGCTGCGTTCTTGCGCCGTTAGGCTGACACATCCGACTTCTGCGGGCATTTGTTGACCGGGTTAACCTTCCCGGGGAACATTATATACAAGAACAAGAAAGAGGCACACAGCTTTTTTGGTAATGTGATGAGAAGAGAGGCGCTGGAGAACATCGTGACAACAGGAAAGATCGAGAGCAAGAGAGGCAGAGGAAGGCCAAGGGAAATGATTCTGGGTGGATTGAGACGGTGGCATGGAAGAATATCAACGGTAGTGTTGATCCAGAAAACCAAAGACCGAGATCTGTGGAGAGTCATGAACGCCTACGTCAGTCGGCATGGCTCTTGATGATGATGTTTTCAATAGGTGTTGGGTAGAGAGGCGCATGGCCGTCTGACAGACGGTGGTTTGTTACATTGTGCTTCAAAAATAACAACCCATGGCCGGGACTAGAGATGGGGTTATACTCGTCCATAGCACAAAGCCTTGGCTGAATTGTAGAGACCATGTGTCGCCCATGCAGGGTGATCCCTCTCTCGGCCTGTCTAGTTTACTCCATAGGAAAAGTAATAGCAATACATCTGAAACAAGACCACCCACAGAAGCTACCGGATCAGCAAAGCAATGCTCTAATTGTCCGCCTGTCGGAGTTTCGATCCTAGACCTAGTTGCTTGGGGCCTAGGGCTGCCGTGCCATGATATTTTGGTTGCATTTCCTTACACCAGGATAACGCTTGTACACTCTAAATCCGCCGGAAGCCGTTGGCACAATGTAAGTTGTCGGGTTTGGTGAGCGCCGGCCAAAATTCAGCGCAAACAGAAAGCAGGTACTTGTATTACCGTCGAGTGTTAGATGTTAGGTACTTCATTATCAACAGTCTTCAACCCCGTACCAAGGTTAAACACTTAATCTCATGTTTCTAAACGAGATAAAAATTAAATGAAGTTGATGATGATGATAATGGGAATGATACGGGTACGAGAAGGACGATGACATTCATGTGTAATGAAACCAGTAGTGAAGTGTGTTGCTTGTTACACTACAGCGCTGGAGTAACTCGGATGTTTGCCGGAACAGCTTCCTTCCGTCCCTTGCAGATGTAGACTTGGTCGAGCGGGAACTCGTTCAGCCAGGGTTAGCTGTGGACTCCACGAGTGGCACACTTGCTTCAGAAACACCCTCGCCGGAAACTGGGGCTACTACCTCCCACGTGTAGCAGCAGTCTCATGGGTGTAGGGAGGTTGTGTTAGCAAGGTTGATGGCGAACTGCGCTGATATCCAGAGCATGATCGGACGTGGCATCGACGTCTGGGCTAGTCAGTTGCATATCTTTTACAGCAGACGTTCCCTAAACCACGGCCCGCGTGCCACTTGTGGTCCGCCAGCTGTCAGAAAGTGGCACGCGAGGCCTCGTTATTTAATATACTATATTTTAATAATTTCAAAAATGCACCCAGAGGGCCCCGTCAGCGTGCGATAATTCACTCTGCTCGTGGTGTTATGCTCAGATATGATCGAATGCGCCTGTTCAGTTCGCGAACACTTGCGTTCATTCCCCCAGAGATACATTTGTCGTTGTGGTTAGACTTACAGATGCGAGCAGTCATTTTCCGCAATAACCGTTATAAAAAAACAAGCAACGTTCCAGACTTACCGACAGTAATCTAGCTGCACTTATGACTGGGCACGACAGATTTGTGCCCAGACATTGATAAACTAATATCTGAACTTAAGTAACTGGTTATGAAGAGCGGTTAAAACTGTAAATTAATTACATTAATAGCTATTTTCGAAACTGATTTAAAATTTATTGTTAAATGTACTTTTGATTTTAAACCCCCAAAAAATGACCGTAGTGTAGTACTGACACTGACTGCCATTAAAGTTTTAGAATTTTATTGACGAAAGTAAAGAAAGGTAAGAATGATATTGCACGACGTTTATAATTTTAAAACGTTGTGGCCCGCTTAACTACCGAAAATAGTAGATATGGCCCTCTGCTTGAAAAGCTTGGGAACCACTGCTTTACAGGATGTCGTTGTGAACCCCTGCATTTTTGGCTGTTTGTGATTTCTTGGCCAATTTATGTTTTGTAGTTTGCAATTGCTTTCTGAACAACCAGGACTCATACCATTGTATTAAAATCAGCGCAGGATAGTCTGCTTCCAAGTCACCCGCAGATGTGTTTAGAACGCGCGTATGGGGGGGGGGGGGGGGGGGGGGGGGGGGGGGGAATACGAAATCTGTTTGTGACCTCTTCGCCACAGAGCTGGTTGGGGGGGGGGGGGGATAGAGACAAAAGGAGAAGAAGAAGAAGAATCCTAGAAGAGGCTAATGTACGTAGAACATTAATATATAACATCATTCAGTGCCTTGCCAGCTGGCGGGAACGATCATCCCTCTCCACAAATTACGATCTCCGACGGCATGGAGCCATTCGTGTGTTGACTCCCTTCCGTGTCATGACACAAGACTGTCAAAAATTTTCTCACGGTGTCTTCCTCTATCTTTCTTTCCGCAAATCTTTCCGGTTGTCAAACATGTTCCAGTTTATGTCTTCTCATAACATGGCCAAAAAAAAAACGATAACTGCCTCTTTCTGATGTTTGTGATAAGTTGTCTTTGCGACTCAGCTTCCCCTAAAACATCCTGGTTGCTCATTTTGGATGTCCAATTAATTTTCAGCATTCTTCTATAAAACCACATCTCTAAGGCTTCCGGTGATTCTTTCACCTGTTTACTAATTGTCCACGATTCGCAGCCGTATGTTAAAACTGGTTCTATGTAACATGTAAGACCTCTTTTTCTAACTCCCAGGATACACACATGAATTAACCTTGCCATGGGCGTGGACCTGGGGGAGGCACTTTAGTTACAATTAGAATACACAGAGTGTACAGATGACTTTCACTTGCCAGAGGCGCCAACTTCACTGGGCGCTGTAATTTCCTGTAAAAGTGTCACTTTCGTACAGAGGAATGTATCATGTTATTGTCGCTGTTATTGTTACCGATCCAGCCATGCCTGGGTTATGGCCCTAAAGGTGTAAAGTCGGGTTCAGTTCGCTGTTCGCTTGTCTGCCATCTCTAGAAGCCACAAAGAACCCTTTCAGACGCCTGAAGGTGTTGTGGTCGTCTTCTTCCTTCCCCTTCCCTTCACGTCTTAATGGAACAAAGTAATGCAGCTTTACAGAAAAGCATTACGAACAATACAGGACGTTGCGGCAACTAGCCTTCAACAACAAACAAGCACATACACAAAATACAATTTGTATACAGCCTGGAATTCTGAGATAAGCAGCAAAAATAATATAAATTTTATTAAATTTTAATTAAATTTTTCAAGGACTTTTTCACGGCGACTAACCTTCATCAGCAAACAAACACAATATTACAGCCTGGCATTCTGAGATAAGCAGCAAAAAACATTTCTTTTTTAAAACTTGCATTTTCTCTTCATTGTTCACATTTTTTCATCTTTTTATTCTTCTCATCCCGGTCTTATTCCTTAAGTGTGTCTGTATTTGCTCTGCTGATGAAGGCTAGTCGCCGTATCGCGTATCGTCCTGTGCTTTTCGCAATTCTGTTCTGTGAAGTTGCATTCCTTTGTGTTATTTTATAGCGTTTACATTTCCACAGCTTTACCGTAGAGGAGCGGCTGACAGAATGGCTAGAATGTCGCATTCTCCTTCGGGTGACCCGGGTTCGAATCTTCGATAAGGTGTGGAGTTTTTTTCTGTCGGGGGGGGGGGGGTGAAAAAAGAAGACTCTAACCTGCACAGTTCACGGCGACTGTACTAGCCAGGTGGCCTTAATTCCTCAGGCTCAAGATACCCCCGCCATACACCGTAAGGTACTATATTGGCAGTTGTACGTGAATAGTCCGTCTGTCCGATAGATATCTGGTTGATCCTGCCAGAAGTCATATGCATTGTGAACTGATAGGGCTCAGCCGTAAATCAGGAGATTTGTTCGCAACTTAGACGAGCAATATCTTCTGTGGGCAGAATCTCGTTGGCCGCATGTCTGTGTGTGGTCTGTTCTGGCGGTCAGCCTGTCTATCCGATTGATATCTGGTTGATCCTATCAGTTGTAATACGCTCGTAGCTACGCTTGTCTCAAAACTGAAAATCAAAGGAATTGACGGAAGGCCGTTTGCACGAGACTCTAGGCTACCATTTGTTTGTGAGAGTCACTATATACAGGGATAACTGGCCTGTGGCAGCCTCACGTCCACTGCATCAGTGTCCGTCTCCAGTCGTCTTGCCATGCTCGCCACTGGAACCAGATGGACGCAGACGAGAGAGCGAGGTCGATGGAGTTGCGCAACCACTACCTCGCTATAATCCAAACTAAAGCGCAAGTAATTCGTTCTTCATCAAATGAATGAATGGTCCTCATCATTCGTGATGGACGAACATCCATATTGGCAGTAAATGACAGTACCGCAGTTCCACTACTTTTATTCACAATGGAACAAAAGACTCTCGATCAGTCCACATCAGGCCCTTTGTACATTTGCTCCTGGCCGGTTGGAGTTTGTAGCTACGTTTATCTAGGAGGCGAGGTAGCCAGTAGCATGCCACCTTCTTTAGTAACCACGTACAACATGCATGGTAGGTGTGGGGGGCTACCATTATTTGCTTCCTGCATTGGTCCAGGTAGCGCACCGGCGCGGGATATAGTGCAAGTCGTATAATTTGTGTAGACAAATCGGCACACAGTGAGTGTTTGTTTTTGTCGCTCGTTCGCTTTGAACGCAAACGTAGTCCATACACACTACTTATAGTAGTGCTGGGGTGAATTTTGCGTGTGGATTAGCTTTCCCTATTAACAGTGTTCTCGTCATCAGGCGAACCCACTCCGATTTCAGAGGTATTTGTAATTTACATCCCAAAGTCAAGGACGAGAGGTTAACATTTTAGTCAAACTGTCCGGTGAAGGGGTTGAACCCCTTACCTCGACATCAGCAGACCGGATGTTTAAGAACGCGCGTTCTTGTCCATTCGGCCGTGCTGAACTACATACGATGAGTGAGCACTCTCTGTGCCTCCACCTTGAAGTGTTAGAGGAGTGTGTCTGTTCCAATGACCCGGAGAGCGATGGCGACGGTAGCGCAGCTTCTGGCAGGGTCTCCCATGTCGGACAGATCAAGAGGTAGGAAACATATGAAGAAAGACACAAACCTGCTGCCTTGTAGGTAGACAGGGGACAGTCAAAGGCTAGGGAAAGTTAGTTTTGTTGTACAAACCCGTAAAGTGAGTGGCACCTTGCAGTCTTGACAGACCAAACTTTGTGAGTTGGAATGTGGCCAAAATTCCATTACAATGCCTGGGCAGAGCTTCAGAGGATCATGTGATGCCCAAACGACATGTTCCCTCTCTCAGCCTTACCTTGTGTTCTCCAGAGGAATGGGTAACCAATACGTCTGGCACATGGTAGGCTGCAGACGCTGGCGGCACAGCGTCGAATCCTCCGTTACCTCGCCTCCACGAGCAGGTGGCGAGTGGTGGCCAGACCCTGGAACCCAAGGGACCCGACTTAGAGGACCATAGGCCGCGTACATCTGTCAATCACAAGTGTCCGGAACTATGTAAAGCGTGTACTACCTTCAGACTCCCCGCCTGACTTTTGCGGATCCCGCGACCACCGAGAATAGGACCGCCGGAGATAGCGCCGGAGATATTGCTCGTTTGATGCGAGCAAATCTCCCGCCCTTTCACTGTGCGGATCTCGCGACCAGCGAGAATAGGCCCGCCGGCGATTTTGCTCGTCTGTTGCGGGCAAATCTCCACCGACTGACTGAATAAGAAAAGAAACGATAAAACCGTTAAGTATGCAGGGGAAAACAATATAAAGTACTCGGTTCTTGTATTAACGTGATCTAGAAATAATCTTAATTCCCTTCCCCCCAGGACACCCTAAAATTCCCCCCTTGGGGGAAAACCACTGATTTATACCATTTTATGGATACCAAAGCAAGGCGATCTGTTTCTAAATCTCCCGCAGCTGTGTTTCGAACGCAGCATGTGGGATTACGAAATACATTTGAAACCATTTCGCTACAGAGAAAAAATGCTCGTCGTGGGTAGATGACAAAATAGTGCAACGCAACTCACTGGATGATGATGATGATGATGATGATGATGATGATGATGATGATGATGATGATGATGATGATGATGATGATGATGTACCTTTGGCAAATCCTTCCGGAGTGTCCAACTTACAGAGATCTGCGCTGCCACACGTGGCCAGGGGTTGCAGAGCTATAGTAGGCGCTAGGGGGTCACGCGCTGACCTGGAAAAACCGATAGACTTCACCCTGGCAAGATGGCTGCAGACACAGCATGACCAGTGACCATGAACTCTGTAGAAGAAGCGGGAACGCATTTTGCCGCATTTCAGCACACGCTGGGGGTGTATTTCTCACTTGGTTCGTTGGAGCAGTTACGCAACGTGGTTTCAATCCGATTAGCTTAATCGTGATAGTGAGGCCGCCGGTGGTAGAAACAATCCAGGATCTGTGACTAGACAAGTTGACTTGATGGATATAATCGTGATAGTGAGGCCGCCGGTGGTAGAAACAATCCAGGATCTGTGACTAGACAAGTTGACTTGATGGATATAATCGTGATAGTGAGGCCGCCGGTGGTAGAAACAATCCAGGATCTGTGACTAGACAAGTTGACTTGATGGATATAATCGTGATAGTGAGGCCGCCGTTGGTAGAAACAATCCAGGATCTGTGACTAGACAAGTTGACTTGATGGATATAATCGTGATAGTGAGGCCGCCGGTGGTAGAAACAATCCAGGATCTGTGACTAGACAAGTTGACTTGATGGATATAATCGTGATAGTGAGGCCGCCGGTGGTAGAAACAATCCAGGATCTGTGACTAGACAAGTTGACTTGATGGATATAATCGTGATAGTGAGGCCGCCGGTGGTAGAAACAATCCAGGATCTGTGACTAGACAAGTTGACTTGATGGATATAATCGTGATAGTGAGGCCGCCGGTGGTAGAAACAATCCAGGATCTGTGACTAGACAAGTTGACTTGATGGATATAATCGTGATAGTGAGGCCGCCGGTGGTAGAAACAATCCAGGATCTGTGACTAGACAAGTTGACTTGATGGATATAATCGTGATAGTGAGGCCGCCGGTGGTAGAAACAATCCAGGATCTGTGACTAGACAAGTTGACTTGATGGATATAATCGTGATAGTGAGGCCGCCGTTGGTAGAAACAATCCAGGATCTGTGACTAGACAAGTTGACTTGATGGATATAATCGTGATAGTGAGGCCGCCGGTGGTAGAAACAATCCAGGATCTGTGACTAGACAAGTTGACTTGATGGATATAATCGTGATAGTGAGGCCGCCGGTGGTAGAAACAATCCAGGATCTGTGACTAGACAAGTTGACTTGATGGATATAATCGTGATAGTGAGGCCGCCGGTGGTAGAAACAATCCAGGATCTGTGACTAGACAAGTTGACTTGATGGATATAATCGTGATAGTGAGGCCGCCGGTGGTAGAAACAATCCAGGATCTGTGACTAGACAAGTTGACTTGATGGATATAATCGTGATAGTGAGGCCGCCGGTGGTAGAAACAATCCAGGATCTGTGACTAGACAAGTTGACTTGATGGATATAATCGTGATAGTGAGGCCGCCGGTGGTAGAAACAATCCAGGATCTGTGACTAGACAAGTGACTTGATGGATATAATCGTGATAGTGAGGCTGCCGGTGGTAGAAACAATCCAGGATCTGTGACTAGACAAGTTGACTTGATGGATATAATCGTGATAGTGAGGCTGCCGGTGGTAGAAACAATCCAGGATCTGTGACTAGACAAGTTGACTTGATGGATATAATCGTGATAGTGAGGCCGCCGTTGGTAGAAACAAATCCAGGATCTGTGACTAGACAAGTTGACTTGATGGATATAATCGTGATAGTGAGGCCGCCGGTGGTAGAAACAAATCCAGGATCTGTGACTAGACAAGTTGACTTGATGGATATAATCGTGATAGTGAGGCCGCCGTTGGTAGAAACCATCCAGGATCTGTGACTAGACAAGTTGACTTGATGGATATAATCGTGATAGTGAGGCCGCCGGTGGTAGAAACAATCCAGGATCTGTGACTAGACAAGTTGACTTGATGGATATAATCGTGATAGTGAGGCCGCCGGTGGTAGAAACAATCCAGGATCTGTGACTAGACAAGTTGACTTGATGGATATAATCGTGATAGTGAGGCCGCCGGTGGTAGAAACCATCCAGGATCTGTGACTAGACAAGTGACTTGATGGATATAATCGTGATAGTGAGGCCGCCGGTGGTAGAAACCATCCAGGATCTGTGACTAGACAAGTTGACTTGATGGATATAATCGTGATAGTGAGGCCGCCGGTGGTAGAAACAATCCAGGATCTGTGACTAGACAAGTTGACTTGATGGATATAATCGTGATAGTGAGGCCGCCGTTGGTAGAAACAATCCAGGATCTGTGACTAGACTTGTTGACTTGATGGATATAAGTTGACTGTGTCCCGCCATTGTTGGTTCTGCCATATTTGTAAATATGTCAGCCATGTTTGTGTACCGCCATGTTTGTATTCCGCCATGTTTGTGTGCCGCCATATTTGTATTCCGCCATATTTGTGTACTGCCATGTTTATAGCCAGTAGATTACGATTGGTCTGTTTGTTTCATTATCATTACCACCCGGTGGCTTATGCTGCGCAGAACTTTACCCCCATAACAGACTTTTGAAATGTCTGTCTATCGTAAGCCACATGTTCTGCCTCTATTGTTGTCATTTGTACATTAACTATCAAATCATCCATCTATTTCCTTTTTTATTTCCCCTCCCTCGCTTTAACTGATTTTTGCTTGTGACATAGTTTTCCCTATTACCAGTGTCCTTCGCCATCAGGCGAATCCACCCCGGCTTCTGGGGTACCTGTAATTTACGTCCCCAAGTCAAGGACGAGAAGTTAACATTTTAATCCAATTGACCAGTGTAAGGGTTGAACCCGCTACCTAGGCATCAGTACACCGGAAGTTTAAGAGCAAGCGCTCATATCTATTCGACGAAGATGACCTTCAAAGGACAGTGATGGAAGATAGGGTTTCTGGACGAAGAGGAAGGGGTGGACCAGCTCGACGATGGACACAGAGCACTGAAGATACCGGACGTGTATACAAGAGACATCCTTGCATATACAGACAATAGATTTCATAGAAGAGGAACTGAAAACAACTGAAGGGTATACAAGAGACAACATTGCAGATATAGACAATAGATTTAAGCCAACGAAAGAAGAAGAGGAACTGAAGACACCTGGGCTATGAAAATGTATGAGAAAGGCGAACTAGCAAGGGATGTAAACTCTTTTCGGTTGGCCTCGAGAGCGACATCCTGTAAATAATCAGCTACATGATGATTGTCAGAGTCCGGAAAGGAGACAGAGATGCAGTGACATCGTTACGCCCGCCAGGCGACTTAGCTCCCAGAAGGGACGCCGTAACTTCGTTACGCCGCCAGGCGGATAGTGATTACCGGCCTGCAAGACTGCTGGCTGACAAGCGACCAGTGGTCAAGCCAGGACGACGCTAAACGCACGCATGCCTCGTGACGTCACCTGAGGTGAGAGGCGAGTTGCGAGTTAGCGGCAGACAGCTTGGGGACTTCGACTCGGACAGACGTGTGAAGAGAGAAAGGCGTTGTGTGGTATCTGTGCTGAAAGTCGAGTGTCTGGACATCTTGAGAGTGAGACGTTGTGAGCTGTATTGTGTAAGTGTATATTGAAACATCCAGTATATATCTTGTTGTGAACATCGTTCCGTATTTAATGTGAATAAATCCATCGAACGGTGTGTCGTTGAGTCTTACGTTAAATCACGTTGTATTTGTACTGTTGCACACTGTTAGGTGAGCGAGCCAAGTTTAAGACCCTGACATGTGTGGACGTGGTGGCATTCGTCCGGCTTTGATATGAACGTGTTTTAGTGATTAACGATTTAAAACTAGAGTTTGTAAACGTGAAATTTTTGTCAAACTTTATAGTACATGTAAATGTGATCGTGGAAGGCTCATTTTCATTATTAACTACATTGTTTAAACATGTGTAAGACTATTTGTAAACGTACAATGCATACATAGTGTTTGATTTTGTAACCGTGTCAAACATTTGTGATTTGTGAAACTTGTCACCGTTTCGACCTTGTCGACATTGTGATCTTGTCGCCATTTTGACCTTGTCGCCATCTTGTAAACTTGATGTCTATGTCCTTACTGAATGTTATCTTGATGTAAGTGATGTATCATCAATGTTGTAAAGTGTTAACATAAGTGTAGATTGTCTTTGTGAAGTGAGTTTTTCGGAAGCAAAAAGTTTGGAAAGAAAGTAACTTGTTTTGAAAAAAAAAAATTGTTGACAGACAAACTTACGACCTACAACTACACTCAACGCCATACAAACCTAATCAATACTTAGTGACAAGCAGGCACACGCCAACGAATAGACATTAATTTATTTCTCTCCAAAAACAAAGCAGGTTTTTCCGTACCATCCGAAACCTTGCCGTAGAGGTCATTCGTGGTTTTGAAGTAACGACCCTACAGTTCCTAGCCCGATTTCCAACCATTCTTCACCGCATCCAGGGCACTTGAGTATATTTTTTCTTTTCACATACTTTAACTATGCAATTTTAGGCACGCATCGTCAATAGAAATCGATTGTAAATTGTTCTTTACTAACCACTTATAACATATTTTGTGTGGCTGGTATTTCATTGACATTTTTCATCATGTCTTCATTATTTGATTTCATTGATATGGGGATAAAATTACAGTTACATGGTGATGAATTAACACAGTGGAGTGAGCAGAAATACTCTGAATACCTACTAGTACAGGAGAAAGCTAATGAACGCGATGAAAGAGCGGCTGAAAGAGCATTAAAGCAGGCAGAAATGGCTGCCAAACAAGTAGAGGCAGACACAGCTTTAAAACAAGCAGAACTGACTGCAAAGACAAAGCAAGCTGAGATAGATAGTGAGCTGAAAAAGGCAGAAATAGCAGCTCAGAGTAAGAGAGAAGAACTGGAATTACAGTTGAAGATGAAACAACTTGACACTGAGACTGCCATTAACAAAGAGTCTAAGACATCTGAAAGACTGGAGAAAGAAAACCAGTACAAGAAATATCAAGGTATTGTACGTAACTATACCTCGGGTGACTGCATTGCAGCTTTTACCCAAAATTTTGAAACTTTAATGGAACATTATCAAGTTCCACTGTCTGAATGGAATATTGTGTACATGAGGAGTTTGTCAGGGAAACCTCTTAAAGTAATTGAAACCATCCCCAAAGACCTCAGAAAAGATTACCATTATCTGAAATCTAAGATTATGGCACATTTTATGTTAGATGAGGCAGGTTACAGAGAACAATTCAGTAAGTTGAGCCCAAAACCGACTCAAACGTTCTCTGATTACCTCTGCTTAGTCCGAGATATATTCACCAAATGGACTTCAGCAGCTAAAATTGATAACAATTATCAGAGATTAGAAGATCTAATCATTAGAGACAAAATTGTATCATCGATTCCTTCAGCATTTTCTAAATTTTTGTTAGAGAACGAATGCACTAGTGTGGATGAGATTGAAAGACGTGGTTCGGCGTACTACACAGCCAACAAACATTGCTTTGCCACTGAAGCTACTGACATTAACTTTGTAGCAGCGGCTAACTATGACAAACCCTATAGTAGGCAGAAACCTCATAGACCTACTTCTGAGAAGTTATACCATTGCAATTATTGTAAATATTCTCATCATCAGACTGAGATGTGTGATAAAAACCCTGGCTATCATACTTACCTATTAAACATGGTAAACAGACAAGATAAGGAGCGTAAATCCTTCAAAAGTTTGCGTAAATGTTTCCTCTGTAAGGCGTACGGACACCATCGGAAAGATCGTAAGGGCAGGCATATGACCAACAAAGCAAATGCCGCCTTGTTTGATAGTTCGGCGTCTGAAGAAGAAGAGCCAGAGAAACATCCTGTGAACTCAGCACAGGCTTTTGACATATTCAGCGCAAACAAATGCTCTGTTTGTAACACCTTTTTTGAAGATGGTATTTTAACATGCGGTCATGCCATCCCTATTGCCAATGAAGAAGCTAATTTGGTAGTAGATTCAAAAGGCAGAATAAACATCCATCACGGATATGTGAATGGCAAGTCTGCTACAGTCCTTCGTGATACAGGCAGTTCACTCATTGGTCTGAAAAGAACATTCATAATGCCTACAGACTATACAGGCAGGCACGTAACATGCAGAGCATTCTCAGGCAATATTGAGAAATACCCATTAGCATGGGCATATATTGAAACACCTTTCCTCACTGGGAAAGTAAAGTGCGCTGTATTAACAAACCCAGTGTGTGATGTAATTATTGGAAATTTACCTGAGGTGAATGATAAACCTCATGACATAACATCTCTATGTATTGATGGTAACATAACATCAACATCAAATGTCATCATTGAAAATGTCACACCACCTATTGATTGTATGGTAGCTAATGTAGCACTAAGTTCTCATGACACCATTGATACCATTGTTCCATCATCATCTGATATCATGGAATGTGTGAACGCAGTAACTAGAGCTACTGCTAGAGTGCAAGATGAAAGTAAGCAAACTGAGGCTATACAATCACTCAGCCCAGTAACACTACCTACAAACACTATGAAGGAAACATTTGTAACAGCACAAAAAGCTGATCCTTCATTGTCAAAATACTTTAATCTGATCGGCCAAAATCCAAAGGTAACCAAGAATGCAAAATGGCATTTTGCTGTGAAAAATGATATACTCACCAGGTATTACACCAAAGGTGACAACACCACAGAACAAACTGTTTTGCCAACAAATTATCGCAAGCAAGCCTTACATCTTGCCCACGATATACCTCTTGCAGGGCACATGGCATACGTTAAGACCAGATCTAGATTATTGACACAGTTTCATTGGCCCAAATTTTGCAGTGATATTAAAGCATATTGCAGAAGTTGTGACACCTGCCAGAAACTGGTAAAAAAAGGTAAACACCCACAGGCAAAGTTACAAGTCACTGACTTAGCCAGTCGACCTTTTGAAAAACTATCGGTTGACATAGTGGGCCCTCTCAATCATACAACAACTAGAGGGAATAAATTTATTCTAACTGTCATTGATCAATGTAGTCGCTGGCCAGAAGCGATTCCGCTAAAGAACATTACTGCCAATGATATAATGGAAGTGTTCTTCCATATTTTTTCTAGGATGGGTTTTCCAGATACTATCCAATCTGATAGGGGCACTCAGTTTATTGCCGCATCTACTCAGGCTTTCACCAAAATGTTGGGAGTGAAGCAATGTTTCAATTCCCCTTACCATCCTCACAGTAGCGGAGTAATAGAAAAATTTAACGGGGATCTAAGGCACATGCTTGCAAAAGTAACGCAAGAGCACCCCAATAACTGGGATTTATATCTACCAGCTATTCTTTTTGCTTATCGCGAGGTACCACATGCTAGTACCGGTTTCTCTCCTTTTGAACTTATCTATGGTGCCAAACCACGCGGCCCATTGACCATTTATCACCAAATGTTAACTGACTCTACTCCAGTACTTAAACCCATATCATCATACGTATATGTTACATCATTGCGTGAAAGAATCATCAAATCATGTATTATTGCAAAGAATGCACTAAAACTATCTGGTGCTACTTATAGACAGTATGCTGACAAAGGTAACAGGACAATAACGTTGACACCTGGACAGGACGTTCTTCTTCTACTACCTAGTGACAGACACTTATTGACTGATTCTTGGCAGGGACCCTTCAAAGTGACGAGACAGATTTCACCTGTAGACTACGAAATCCTCATAAAAGACAAACACAAAATATATCACATAAATATGCTAAGACCATACCACAACAGAGACAACGAACAAGACGATACGACAGCGTGTACAGTGATAATAGATCACGAAGATGACGATGCTAGTGACGAGATTCCAACACCTGCATTAGACACGACTAGCTGCTTGAAGGATATCAAAATCAATCCAAAGTTAACTCAAGCAGAGACAAACAGTTGCAAACAGCTTATACAGCAGTACAACACCATCTTTTCCAACAACCCAGGACAAACAGAATTAGTACAGCATCACATCACACTCACATCAAACACACCCATAAGATGCAGACCATACACCATCCCATTGCACTACAAAGAACATTTGCACCAAGAAATAATCAACTTAGAGAAAAACAACATCATACGACGATCCCAGTCAGACTTCTCATCGCCAATGGTGATAATACGGAAAAAGGACAATACAATAAGACTGTGCATCGACTATAGGAAGCTAAATAAAATTACTGTTCTAGATTTGGAGCCAATGGCAAACACTGACGATCTTCTGACAGAACTGACAGACGCTAGGTTCTTTTCGACGTTAGATATGACTAAAGGATATTATCAGATAGAAGTAGACGAACAGAGCAGACATTTGACAGCATTTGCCACACCGTGGGGACTGTACGAATGGTGCAAACTTCCATTTGAGCTTGTTAATGCCCCCGCCACCTTCGTTCGTATGACACGACTTCTTCTTGTAGACATTCCTAACATAATTTGCTATATCGACGACATCTGTATTCACACAGAGACGATGACAGAGCACATTAAGACGTTAGGACAGACATTTGAACGTATTAGACAGCACGGACTGACTGTAAAGCCTGCGAAAGTAGACATAGCCTACCAGGAAATAACTTTCTTAGGGTACAAAATATCCAATGGCTTTGTCATGACAGACGATAAAATTGTGTCCAAAATTTTAAAACTATCACTTCCGACTACTAAGAAACAAGTCAGAAGTCATTTGGGATTGATAAATTACTACCGGCAGTTCATTCCTAAGTTTTCCGAACTGACCGAAGTGTTTACTAATTTACTAACAAAAGAAAAACCGGAGAAAATTGTACACAATGAATGCCTAAAAATTGCATTTAATAAAGTACTTGCGTGTTTTTCTGATAATAGTGTCAACAATCTTATCCTGAAATTGCCCAACCTTCGTTTACCTTTCAGATTGCGTACAGATGCTAGCTCCGTGGCGATTGGAGCAGTCTTGTTACAAGAGTACAATAACATACTACACCCAGTGTACTTCGTATCCAGAAAACTAAAAGCCAGAGAACGGGCTTGGTCCATTCCTCAGTTGGAAGCCCTAGCTTTAGTGGTGGGTATAACCAAATTATCCAGATTTCTTCTAGGACGGCACTTCATCGTGGAGTCTGACAGCAGCCCGTTGCGTTTTATAAATTCAGGAATACCCTCAAATCATATGGTAGCACGCTGGTCTTTGAAGCTTCAGGATTATAGCTTTGAGGTTCGACATATTCCAGGCAGAACCAATTCGATTGCCGATCTTTTGTCCCGTTGTCCGACCGACCCAGTAAGCACAAATGTCTGAGTGCAGTGTGTGCAAATACACTCAGACCGACACAGCCATTATTGAGTGAATAAGTGTTTTTCTATTCACAAAAAGCTGTGCATTGTCTATAATGTGATGTGATAGGGGTTACCCCCATTATAAATAGTATTCTTATTTTACTAATTCATGTAGTGATTGTCCTGTATAATTGTGTAGTGTGTGGTAGAAAGCGAACTTTATTAATTGTATATATTACCAACAACAACAGTGTCACATTCGCTCAAATAACTTACCTTAAGCGAACTATCCAATGTAACAGTGACATTCTGCAAGTGGATAATTCCAGGGATATTTTAATGACGTGTGCGAACGTGTAAACTGAACAGTGACAGCTACTCCATTGCAGTTAACCGAAATCCATAATGTTCGGTAGTGAAACATATGAACAGTCGATCGTAATCCAGAAGGTTTTGTGAAACATCTAAACACATGAACTGTAAGAAAGGTACTTTCCGTAACTACATCAAACCGGAACAAGTGTGTTCTACAAGCTTCTACATCAGCTGATTTAATGTTCGTGTGTACTTCCGGATTAGTTAGGAATTTAGAGTAAAAGTAGCAGACGACAAATAAAAGTTCATACATTTATGACGATTCTAAAATGTTTAGGATTCTATAAAATGTAATACACGAATTGTGTGTTTATTTATTTATGTAGTGTAATCTTAGAATCATATCTTGATTTATGTATTCATATTACCGACTTTTTCTCGTTAATATGAAGAAACGTCAAGCAATGACGCTAAGAAATAATAGAATTATTGTAAATTATTGTATTTCATGAATGTTAAAATTATTTCCCTTTCATTTGTGTGTTATTACATCCCTACACAAAGGGCCATAATCTGAAATGTATCCATTAATGTGTTGCGTATAAATAGACATGATGTTGCCAGATTGTCAACACTACAGGTAGACATCTAATGAGCATGGCAAAGGGTGCCAACGTTGCAGACCAACACGAGAGCTATTGACCAAATAAGGGCAGGGTTTGAGCGTTTTATACGACTTATAAAAGTCGTATATCAGTCTGGCTAGATGGTTTTTGTTTCAAGAACCATATTATTACTTTTTTTTCAAATGGCTGCGAGGTAGATGCGTGAAGCTGGTACTACTGATCTGACTGGGTCGCTAATGCAATTGAGGTAGTCAGCCATCAAGAGGATGAAACCTGACAAGTGTAAAAGGTTGAACACCACATGTCGTTGATTGCAATGTACATTTCTTATATATTTCTATGGCATATGTGTATTGATTTGCAGGTGTATATAACAACAAAAGGGTAGACTCTGACAAGGTTTAAATATTAACCCATTATGTATATATGAGACATGAAAGATGACATCTTTCATGAAGTTGCTGGGGGAGCGTGTCAGAGTCCGGAAAGGAGACAGAGATGCAGTGACATCGTTACGCCCGCCAGGCGACTTAGCTCCCAGAAGGGACGCCGTAACTTCGTTACGCCGCCAGGCGGATAGTGATTACCGGCCTGCAAGACTGCTGGCTGACAAGCGACCAGTGGTCAAGCCAGGACGACGCTAAACGCACGCATGCCTCGTGACGTCACCTGAGGTGAGAGGCGAGTTGCGAGTTAGCGGCAGACAGCTTGGGGACTTCGACTCGGACAGACGTGTGAAGAGAGAAAGGCGTTGTGTGGTATCTGTGCTGAAAGTCGAGTGTCTGGACATCTTGAGAGTGAGACGTTGTGAGCTGTATTGTGTAAGTGTATATTGAAACATCCAGTATATATCTTGCTTGTGAACATCGTTCCGTATTTAATGTGAATAAATCCATCGAACGGTGTGTCGTTGAGTCTTACGTTAAATCACGTTGTATTTGTACTGTTTCACACTGTTAGGTGAGCGAGCCAAGTTTAAGACCCTGACAATGATGATAGTGGTGGTGGTGGTGGTGATGGTGGTGGTGGTGGTGGTGATGGTGATGATGATGGTGTGCACAGGACGCACAAGTTGAGTCAAGTGCGGTATGCACCAGGACCTGCCGGAAAGCGCATCTTGTCAGAACTCTTCAGTTTTGAAAGCCAATGATCCCGTGTGCTCACTTTCCGGTTCGCGTGCGAGACAAGAGAGTGGGCGAGTCTCGGAGCTGTCCATGTTTTTGTTGGTAGGTACATGTACAGTGGGTGTGTCCGGACATGGCAACCCTGTAACGGATTGTTGATAGGTGGTTTTTGTCCAGACAAGGCAACCCTGTAACTTGTTAGTGATAGTTGTTGATAGATGGTTGTGTCCAGACATGGCAACCCTGTAACGGGCTGGTGATAGTTGTTGATGGGTGGTTGTGTCCAGACATGGCAACCCTGTAACGGGCTGGTGATAGTTGTTGATAGCTGGTTGTGTCGGGACGTGGCAACCCTGTAACGGGTTGTTGATGGGTGGTTGTGTGGGGACGTGGAAACCCTTAACGGGCTGGTGATAATTGTTGATGGATGGTTGTGTCCGAACGTGGCAACCCTGTAACGGGCTGCTCATAGTTATTGATAGATATAGACAATTAGAACATCCCTTCTGCCTGTCTGTCTATCTGACAGTCTGTCTGTCTGCCTGTCTGTCTATCTGCACGTCTGTCTTCCTGTATTTCTGTTTGTTTACCTGTTATCTAAACAGGTAAAACATCTGATTGCTGTGGAAACGTGGTTTCTGAAGAGAATGCAAAGAATACCATGGACAGACAGAAAAACCAATGACCAAGTCCTACAAGAAACAAACGAAAACCGTTAACTGATTAGATAAATTAGACGTAAACAGTCACAATTTTTTTGGTCCCGTTATGAGAAGAAATAAATCTGAGAACTTGGTGACGACTGACAAAATTGAGGGGAAGAGAACAAGGGGAGGGCAGAGAAGTAAATAACTGGATGACTTGGCCATGCTGTATGGTCGAGGCAAGAACACTGATCCACGACACTGGTTATCGGGTGAGATGGAAAAACATGCCCGCCCACACTTACCGGCATGACATATGATGATATCCACGTCTGTCAGTCCATCTGCCTGCCTGCCTGCCTGCCTGCCTGCCTGTTTGTTTACCTGCCTGTCTGTGAGTTTGCCTGCCACATAATGACTGTGTACTGTACGTACTCACAACGCGCACCATTGCATGGCAGTAGATGTCTATTTCCTTGACACTTATATGTGTGTCTGTCTGTCGGTCTGCGTGTGTGGTGTGTTTGTATGTGTGTGTGTGTGTGTATGTGTGTCTGCACATAAACACTTTAACTTGCAAGTGAATAACACGTCACCGGGAAGGTTAACCCGGTCAACAAATGCCCGCAGAAGCCGGATGTGTCGGCCTAACGGCGCAAGAACGCAGCTCTGCTGTAAACAGGCACAACGCAATCACGTCCGGAAAAAAACTCCGGATGAACGAAGAAGAAGAAGAATAACACGTCATGTATACTGAAGAGCTATATAGAACCAGTTTTGCTGTATGGCTGTAAATCTTGGAATATAAATGAACAAATTAGGAAGAGATTGGAAGCAACAGAGATGTGGTTCCTTAGAGGAATGTTGCGAATTCCTTGGACTGCCAAAGGAACTAACGACGACTGCCTGAAAGAGGCTGGCGAAACTAGAACATTATATACAACAACAAGAAAGAGACAAACATATTTTTTTTTTGTCATGTCATGAGACGAGAGGCGCTGGAGAACATCGTGACAACTGGAAAGGTCGAGGGGAAGAGAGGCAGAGGCAGACCGCGAGAAATATTGCTGGATGGATTGCGACTGTGGCATGGAGGAATATCAGTTGCAGAGTTGATCCAGAAAACCAAAGACCGAGATCTGTGGAGAGTCATGAACGCCTACGCCAGTCGGCACGGCACTTGATGATGATGATGCATACACACCAGAAACATAACACTATATATATACATCAGAGAAGTCACGCCATGTTGAAACTTCCTACTTCACTCATACACTTGCTGGGTTGACAGGCATGCATCACCACACTGGACCTTCATTCGTCGATGAAGTTTCTATTGGTTTTATCACTACACTGATCGAAAAACGGATAAAAGAACGCTGCTTTTGTTTGGGGGGGGGGGGGGTGTATGTCTTTAATTAAACTGTCCTAATGACGTCACGTGTTCGTCGGCACCTTGGTGTCACGTGATTAACCTTCTTGATACCCCTGCCAACAATATTGACTAGTTACAAGACAATGGTTTCCTCTTCTTCTTCAGTATTCCGAGCCATTGATGTTCTTTGCTGCAGATACAATCCGTCTCCATTCGTCTCTCTGGTTGACCTTCTCTTGCCAGTCGTTGGTTCCAAGTGCTTGTAGGTCTGTATGTATATTATCTCTCCACCGTCTAAGACAATAGTTTGGTTATTGTAATTTATATCACACTTTTAAGGTATTCATATGAAGCTCCCTCGTATAACCAAAGAATGTACAACGAGGGGTGACGCAATTTTTTTTTCCCTTTCGGCTTTGAAATCAAGCGTAGTCTATACACGTGATAATTCTATCTGGACTGATTTTTGAGAGCTGATAAGCCTTCTCTATTACCAGTGTAGTCGCCATCAGGAGAACCCACTCCGACTTCAGAGGTGCTTGTAATTTATGTCCTGAAGTCAAAGACGAGAACTCAACATTTTAGTCCAGCTGTCCAGTATAGGGGTTGAACCCCTTAGCTCGGCATCAGCACACCGGATGTTTAAGAACGAGCGCTATTATTTATTCGGCCAGGCTAATCTCTCATCGAGGACATGTACAGCGAAAGAATGTACAACGAGGAATTATACAAGAAAATGTACAACGAAAAAATGACAACGCGAGAATTTACAACGACAAAATCACAACGAGAGAATGTACAGCGAGAGAATATAACGAAGAAATTTATAACGAGGGAATATATAACGACAGAATCACAGCATGAGAATGTACAAAGACAAAATTAAGACTAGAGAATGTACAACGAGAGAATGTACAACGAGAGAACGTTCAACTACAACACTTTTTTATTGTTGTTGTTGCATATCCCTTTACCGTATAACAGTAGACGGTACTACCTGCTTTCTGTCAGCGCCGAATGTTGGGCGGCGCTTACCAAACCCGACACCCCACATTGTGCCAACGGCTTCGGGCGGAAGAGCGCAATTGGGAGGGTACTAGCCTTATCCCGGTGCGAGGAAATGCAACCCAAAGACAAAATAAGTCATGGCAGGGCAGACCAGGCCCTAAGCCTTGGTTGGCAGCTGGTCTAGGATCGAAGCTCCGACAGGCGGACAGTTAGAGCATTGCTTTGCTGATCCGGCAGCTTCTGCAGCTTGTCTTGTTCCAGATGTATAGGTGTTACCTTTCCTCTGGAGTGTACTAGGCAGGCCGAGAGAGGGATCATGCTGCATGGGCAACACATGGTTTCTTTATTTTAGCCCAGGCTTTGTGCTATGGAGAGGCAATAACTCCATCCCTGGTCTTAACCGGTCTCGGAATCAAAGCGAGAGGCAACTGTTACGGGTTATAAGTCCTTGTCAGTTGGCGTAGACATGGGGCGCCACGCGTTATCATTAACTCGTAGTTACCACAGTGCTGACTGTGATACGGATCATTCTCTGGTTGTTGCAAGGGTTAGACAGAGACCAAAGAGAATCTACACAGCTAAACACAAGTCTAGCCCCAGGATTAATATTATTAACACTCACGATCCTGGAAAGTGCTTTGAATTTCAACAGCAACTTGAGGACGCTTTCAATGATACATCAGAAAATTGTATAGTAAATGATAAATGGAGTAAACTTAAGGAAACTATTTATAAAACAGCGGTAGGGGTTTACGGCACTGTGGATCATAAGAGGCAGGACTGGTTTGCGGCAAACAGCCAGATACTGCAGCCCTTGATTGATAAAAAGAAGATAGCTCTCTTAAGAAACAAGGAAAGACCAACGCGTAACACTCTGAGTGAGCTGAAGCAAGCGAGGAAGGATGTACAAAAGGCTGCCAGGCAGTGTGCGAATGACTATTGGATCAAGTTATGTGAGTCCATTCAAATCGCAAGTGATAAGGGAAACATCAGAAGCGTGTATGAAGGGATAAAGAAAGCCTGTGGTCCAATGATCAAAAGAAGTGCACCGCTGAAAACCTTGACTGGAGAAATCATAACTAATAAGAAACAGCAAATGGATAGATGGGTCGAACAATATTTAGACTGCTTTACTCAAGTGAGACCAAGCTGGCGGATGATGCCCTCAACGCCATAGAGGCCCTGCCAACTCTTGACCACCTGGACACACTTCCCACTATAACAGAAGTTAAGTGTGCTATAAATGAGCTTGCATCTGGCAAGGCTCCAGGTAAGGATGGCATTCCAATAGAGGTGATCAGGAGTGGGCAAGACACCCTCGCTCTACAGATCCACCAGCTAATAGAGCTATGCTGGCGAGAAGGACAAGTCCCACAGGATTTCAAAGATTCAAACATCATAACGCTGTACAAGAACAAGGGAGATCGGAGCGACTGCAACAACTATAGGGGTATCTCACTTCTGTGTATTGTTGGGAAAGTATTTGCCAGAATTGTCCTGCGCAGACTTCAAGTTCTGGGAGATCAAGTCTACCCCGAATCACAGTGCGGCTTCCGTCAGAACCGGTCTACCATTGATATGATATTCTCATTGCGACAGATGCAAGAAAAATGCCGGGAACAAAATCAGCCACTGTTTATTGCCTTCATCGACCTCACAAAGGCATTCGATTTGGTCAGTCGTGAGGGTCTGTTCAAAGCACTAAAGAAGATTGGCTGTCCACCAACTCTTCTGTCCATTGTGGAATCGTTCCACACAGGCATGAAGGATATAATCAAGTTTGATGGCTCAACTTCAGAAGAGTTTGAAATCAAGAGTGGAGTTAGCGTGTTCAACCCCTACACCGGACAGTTGGACTAAAATGTTGACTTCTCGTCCTTGACTTGGGGACGTAAATCCTCTTCCTCTTCTTCTTATGCGTTCATCTGGGGTGTTTTTTCGAACGTAGTTGCGTTGTGCCTGTTTACAGCAGAGCTGCGATTCTTGCGCCTTTTAGCCGACACATCCTGCTTCTGCGGGCATTTGTTGACCGGGTTAACCTTCCCGGTTGGAACGTAAATAACAAGTGCCTCTGAAGTACCGGCTCCGTGGCTAAGAGGTTACGGACGCAGTTCCCAATTCTACATACCGCGTTCGAAACACAGCTGCGGGCGATTTGGCAGCAGACCGTCTTTCGTTAAGTTTTTTTTTTTTTAAGGCATGGGTGCCGGTCGTTCATAAAGCAATGGCAAACTATTGAACGTAAACTTGCCTAGTAATCACGAACGGCTAAAAAAAATGCTGGGGTTGACTGCTGCGTCCTTTAAAGGATATGCAACTAACTCTGAAGTTAGAGTAGGTTGGCCTGATGGCGAGGGACACTAGTAATAGGGAAAGGTAATCCACACGCAAAATTCAGTCCGGTGTTACCAGAAGTAGCTTGTATAGACTACACTTGAGTTCAAAGGCAGCACGCTCCAAAAATAAAAACATGACAATTAACTCTTATGGACGACAAGTCCTTTCAGATTAATATTGGATATGCGGTTGATTATTTCACAGGATTATTAGGGGGCTGCGTGGTCTCGAGGTATGATGTCCGCCTCGTGTGCTGAAGTTCCCGGGTTCAAGCCCCGGTGGGGACCGGGATTTTTTCACGTGGACTTCTAGTAATAAAATTTCCCCTGGTCTCTGGGTAGTGAGATCGGACGCCCGTGTGTATTGTTGCGCACGTAAAACATCCCTTGGCAGTTGGAAATTGAAAAAGAGTAGCCTAACGGCGCTGCCCGGGCAAAATTTCGAGTTACAAATCTACCCAAAGTATTTCAGGATCCTCGCCGGTGCTACGGAGTTCGTGCACAGTGCTGAGTTTCTCAAAACTCAGGTTTGAGTTAGGAGGAGGACGGAGCACTTATGGGTTACACCCGTGTGCCGTGATGTTGATCCATCGACTAAACTAAACTAAACAGGATTATATGGACCCTAATAATAACTTCTCTTCTGGGGTTAATGGATTACGGACATAGTTCGTAATTTCGCATACCGCGTCTGAAACACAGCTGTGGGCTGCCAGCAGACCGCCTTGAGTTGGGTTTTATAAAATGGTATGGGTGCCGGCTGTTCAGAAAGCAATGGCAACAGATCACAAACGCCAAAGAGTGACTGAGGATTCCTGTAAAGGATATGCAACAAACTTCTGAGATTGAACGGGGTAGGGATAATGGAACGACGACCTATTTATTCCCTTAGTGAGGTTAAACAAAGAAGCCCCAAACAACAGCCTGCACGATTTATTGGCTGACATACTTCGCTATATCCCATCGCGTGCGCACTGCAGAGTGATATATCATGTGAAGGGAGTACATGAATTATATGTTAGCCGTAATACACATCACACATGCCTCTGGTACTGCTCGAGTATGAGGCATGTGATTTATCTGGTCAATTCATGTGATTCATATTTTCAGTTCATGTGATAAATCACTCTGGGGTATGTGCTTGACGATATCCAGGGAAATATGACAGGCAATAAATGGTGCAGCCGGTTGTTTATGACAACTCATACACAAAACCACCAGTATTGATTGGCGTTCATAGAGGTAGAAGGAAGAAGTTGAGATAGTTCTTTCCATAGACAGACAGACAGACAGACAGACAGACAGACAGACAGACAGACAGACAGTCAGACAGACAGACAGACAGACAGACAGACAGACAGACAGTCAGTCAGACAGACAGACAGTCAGACAGACAGACAGACAGACAGACAGTCAGTCAGACAGACAGACAGACAGACAGACAGACAGGTAGACAGAGAGAGAGAGAGAGAGCGCGCGAGAGAGAGAGAGAGAGATAGAGAGAGAGAGAGAGAGAGAGAGAGAGAGAGAGAGAGAGAGAGAGAGAGAGAGTGAGTTAACCCATTCCTGGAGACCTTGTCCAGAATCTCCTAACAAGAGTGACCACATGTGGACACAACATGGTATCAGTTGTATCCAGAAGACCTAAATAAAACCGGCCTAATCCGCTTACGTTGATTACTAAAGATGACAATGAAAGCGCAAATGGCCACATGCCCCAGGCAATGTTTGAACAAAACAAACAACGGCTATTGATACCCGACAAACGCTTCGTCGCCTTCGCCTGGGAGTGGTTGTTGGCTGCATGAAGATGTCGGTGAACATGTAACACTTCTCAGCTTCACTGGCAGGGAGTGTGAACCAGCCTGGTGGGTGTCGATGGGGTGTGTTTGAGGTATTTGCACACGTGTAGGTTGTTAGGCAATCTTGTTACTGTGAGAATACTTGCTGGAGAAATGTGTGCGAGTGTGGCGGGACTTAACCCCGCTGTACACTTACAGATGTGTCTGTCTTTTTGTCTGTCTGTGACTCCGTTTACTGCCTGGGTGTCTTAAACAAATATATGAGTGACTCGATTTGCTAATTTGGTGTCTTAAAATAAACGACCATTTTAAATGTCTTAATACTTATTGGGTCGGTTGGAATATGCTTCTTATTACTTCTTCAGGCAGGAAAAATCTCCACATGTCGGCTTGCTAGGTCTGAGACGAATACTCAATGCATCAAGAAGAGAGAAAATCAGAAACGAAGAAATCAGGACGAAAGTTAGGGTTACAGCAGCGCTAGATTTCACCAAAAAACAGCAAGTAAAATGGTTTGGCCATATAAACAGACTACCAACTGACAGTATACAAGCAATAATGTGCCGACCAAACGGATACAGAAGAAGAGGCCGAACATGTAAACGATGTACGGAAAGAATGACAAAATCCACGAGAATCAGGATATTTTTTTAAAATGTTGCATACCCATTACATGAGGTTGCAGTCAACACCAGCATTTTTCAACTGCTGTTGATGTACTAGGCAAGATTACGCTCAGTAGTTTGCCATTGTTTCTGTGCAACCGGCACACATACCCCCGTAAGGTACCAACGCGGCGCGATCCAATCAGGATATATGAATCCATAAACGGGCACTCTCCCGCTGTTTATGCTTTACATCGACACGACAAGGTACAAGAAACTCTCCCCTGCTGTTTATACACTTAATGCTTCACCTCGACACGACAAGGTACAAGAGGTACTCTCCTGTTGTTGACCACCCCGACTTCTGAGGTACTTGTAATTTGCGTCCCCAAGTCAAGAACGCGAAGTCAACATTTTAGTCGAATTGATCGGTGTAGGGGTTGAACCCGGTACCTCGGCATCAGCACACCGTATGTTCTTACCCACTCGGCCATGGAGATTATCATTGTTAAATAACTTACAACAGAAGCGATTCTCTTCTCTGTAGTTAAGGACATGTCCGCGTGTCTGGCATGTGGACTAATGAACGCAGTTTCGCAATGTCCCGACAACCGAATCCAAGGTTCAAAATTAGCCGCGGCAGATTCGGAAGCTGATTGGTTTAAGTTGATATCGTTGGTATGAGCATCGGCTGAATAGAAAGCAATGGCAAACTACTGAACGTAAAATGAACCAGAACATCAGAAGCAGCTAATAAATCTTGGGGTTGATTACAAAATCATGTACAGGATGACATGCAACAAGTGTAGTTATGAATACAAGGGACGTAAGAATGCACAGGAGGAAAAACATAACCAGGTCACATTGTCTGCCCCTGATGACAGAACAGAGGTCTGCCTGGTTCCGTGCGTCAGACGTGGGTATGGTGGTTCCGTGTGTAAGACGTGTGTATGGTGGTTCAGTATGTCAGACGTGTGCCTGGTAGTTCAGTACGTCAGACGTGGGTCTGGTGGTTCAGTATGTCAGACGTGTGTATGATGGTTCCGTGTGTAAGACGTGTGTATGGTGGTTCAATGTGTCAGACGTGTGTATAATAGTTCAGTGTGTCAGACGTGTGTATAATGGTTCAGTGTGTCAGATGTGTGTATAGTGGTTCAGTACGTTAGACGTGTGTATAGTGGTTCAGTGTGTCAGACGTGTGTATGGTGGTTCAGTACGTCAGACCTGTATATGGTGGTTCAGTACGTCAGACGTGTGTATGATTTTTTCGTGTGTCAGACGTGTCTATGATGGTTCCGAATGTATGGATCAATACATTTCCACGCCACGACATAAAACTGTCAAGAATTTTCTCTCCCCGTCTTCTTCTATCTCTATACCCACAATTCTTTGTCACAACACGTTCCAGTGTTTGCTTTCTTATAATGTGGCAAAGACGTGAAGACTGTCTCTTTCTGACGTTTGTGATAAGTTGTCTTTGCGACCTATCCTCCCTTAAAATGTCCAGATTGCTGATTTTAGCTGTCCAAAAGAGGAATATATCAGGATGAAGCCACGGTCGATCCAGGTCAGCACAGACAGACAGTTTGGGGTTAGGCCTTCCGTGGACAGCCAGGCTTGCTCCTTGAGCCTTAGGTCCTTCATTGGCCACAGAGTCCACCCAATGTCCAGGCGGAGACAGACCCGGATGATATCCACATCGTGACTGTTTGAGTAGGCACACCTGTATCTCACAATACCTGCTCGTGATACGAGTTCAGGGGAACATATACGAGGAAGAGAATAGATTACCTCAACGTAGAGAATTACTTATTGAGAATAGTTTTCTGGTCTAGTATGTGGGGTCATTGCCTTGATCTTGTAAAGACTGTACCTTAATATGTGTTACATGACTGGGGATGTGGGTGAAATGTGTGGTATGGCTGGTGGTGTGGGTGAAATGTGTGGGGTAAAATGTGTGACATGGCTGGGGGTATGAATGAAATGTGCGGGATGAAATGTGTAGCATGGCTGGGGTGTGGGGGTGAAATGTGTGGCATGGCTGGGGTGTGGGGGTGAAATGTGTAGCATGGCTGGGGTGTGGGGGTGAAATGTGTGGCATGGCTGAGGGTGTGGGGGGGGGGAGGGTGAAATGTGTGGTGGGTCTGGTATTTATGTGTGATGGTTATACATATATGTCTGTACATGTGCGTTCGTTATATCTATATGTCTGTATGTGTGGGTTGGTTATATTTATATGTCTGTATGTGTGGGTTGGTTATATCTATATGTCTGTATGTGTGGGTTGGTTATATCTATATGTCTGTACATGTGGGTTCGTTATATCTATATGTCTGTACATGTGGGTTGGTTATATCTATATGTCTGTATGTGTGGGTTGGTTATATTTATATGTCTGTATGTGTGGGTTGGTTATATTTATATGTCTGTATGTGTGGGTTGGTTATATTTATATGTCTGTATGTGAGGGTTAGTTATATTTATATGTATGTATGTGTGGGTTGGTTATATTTATATGTCTGTATGTGTGGGTTGGTTATATTTATATGTCTGTATGTGTGGGTTGGTTATATTTATATGTCTGTATGTGTGGGTTCGTTATATCTATATGTCTGTATGTGTGGGTTGGTTATATCTATATGTCTGTATGTGTGGGTTGGTTATATTTATATGTCTGTATGTGTGGGTTGGTTATATTTATATGTCTGTATGTGTGGGTTGGTTATATTTATATGTCTGTATGTGAGGGTTAGTTATATTTATATGTCTGTATGTGAGGGTTGGTTATATTTATATGTCTGTATGTGAGGGTTAGTTATATTTATATGTCTGTATGTGTGGGTTGATTATATTTATATGTCTGTATGTGTGGGTTGGTTATATCTATATGTCTGTATGTGTGGGTTGGTTATATTTATATGTCTGTATGTGAGGGTTAGTTATATTTATATGTCTGTATGTGAGGGTTAGTTATATTTATATGTCTGTATGTGTGGGTTGGTTATATTTATATGTCTGTATGTGAGGGTTAGTTATATTTATATGTCTGTATGTGAGGGTTAGTTATATTTATATGTCTGTATGTGTGGGTTGGTTATATTTATATGTCTGTATGTGTGGGTTCGTTATATCTATATGTCTATATGTGTGGGTTGGTTATATCTATATGTCTGTATGTGTGGGTTGGTTATATCTATATGTCTGTACATGTGGGTTGGTTATATCTATATGTCTGTATGTGTGGGTTGGTTATATCTATATGTCTGTATGTGAGGGTTGGTTATATCTATATGTCTGTATGTGTGGGTTGGTTATATCTATATGTCTGTACATGTGGGTTCGTTATATCTATATGTCTGTATGTGTGGGTTGGTTATATTTATATGTCTGTATGTGTGGGTTGGTTATATCTATATGTCTGTATGTGTGGGTTGGTTATATCTATATGTCTGTACATGTGGGTTCGTTATATCTATATGTCTGTACATGTGGGTTCGTTATATCTATATGTCTGTATGTGTGGGTTCGTTATATCTATATGTCTGTATGTGTGGGTTGGTTATATTTATATGTCTGTATGTGTGGGTTGGTTATATTTATATGTCTGTATGTGAGGGTTAGTTATATTTATATGTCTGTATGTGTGGGTTGGTTATATCTATATGTCTGTATGTGTGGGTTGGTTATATTTATATGTCTGTATGTGTGGGTTGGTTATATCTATATGTCTGTATGTGTGGGTTGGTTATATTTATATGTCTGTATGTGTGGGTTGGTTATATTTATATGTCTGTATGTGTGGGTTGGTTATATTTATATGTCTGTATGTGAGGGTTAGTTATATTTATATGTCTGTATGTGTGGGTTGGTTATATTTATATGTCTGTATGTGTGGGTTGGTTATATCTATATGTCTGTATGTGTGGGTTGGTTATATTTATATGTCTGTATGTGAGGGTTGGTTATATTTATATGTCTGTATGTGAGGGTTGGTTATATTTATATGTCTGTATGTGTGGGTTGGTTATATTTATATGTCTGTATGTGTGGGTTGGTTATATTTATATGTCTGTATGTGTGGGTTGGTTATATTTATATGTCTGTATGTGTGGGTTGGTTATATCTATATGTCTGTATGTGTGGGTTGGTTATATTTATATGTCTGTATGTGAGGGTTAGTTATATTTATATGTCTGTATGTGAGGGTTAGTTATATTTATATGTCTGTATGTGTGGGTTATTTATATTTATATGTCTGTATGTGAGGGTTAGTTATATTTATATGTCTGTATGTGAGGGTTAGTTATATTTATATGTCTGTATGTGTGGGTTGGTTATATTTATATGTCTGTATGTGTGGGTTGGTTATATCTATATGTCTGTACATGTGGGTTGGTTATATCTATATGTCTGTACATGTGGGTTGGTTATATCTATATGTCTGTATGTGTGGGTTGGTTATATCTATATGTCTATATGTGTGGGTTGGTTATATCTCTATGTCTTTACATGTGGGTTGGTTATATTTATATGTCTGTATGTGTGGGTTGGTTATATCTATATGTCTGTATGTGTGGGTTGGTTATATCTATATGTCTGTATGTGTGGGTTGGTTATATCTATATGTCTGTACATGTGGGTTCGTTATATCTATATGTCTGTATGTGTGGGTTGGTTATATTTATATGTCTGTATGTGTGGGTTGGTTATATCTATATGTCTGTATGTGTGGGTTGGTTATATCTATATGTCTGTACATGTGGGTTCGTTATATCTATATGTCTGTATGTGTGGGTTCGTTATATCTATATGTCTGTATGTGTGGGTTGGTTATATTTATATGTCTGTATGTGTGGGTTGGTTATATTTATATGTCTGTATGTGTGGGTTGGTTATATTATATGTCTGTATGTGAGGGTTAGTTATATTTATATGTCTGTATGTGTGGGTTGGTTATATTTATATGTCTGTATGTGTGGGTTGGTTATATCTATATGTCTGTATGTGTGGGTTGGTTATATTTATATGTCTGTATGTGAGGGTTAGTTATATTTGTATGTCTGTATGTGAGGGTTAGTTATATTTATATTTCTGTATGTGTGGGTTGGTTATATTTATATGTCTGTATGTGTGGGTTGGTTATATTTATATGTCTGTATGTGTGGGTTGGTTATATTTATATGTCTGTATGTGAGGGTTAGTTATATTTATATGTCTGTATGTGTGGGTTGGTTATATTTATATGTCTGTATGTGTGGGTTGGTTATATCTATATGTCTGTATGTGTGGGTTGGTTATATTTATATGTCTGTATGTGAGGGTTAGTTATATTTATATGTCTGTATGTGAGGGTTAGTTATATTTATATGTCTGTATGTGTGGGTTGGTTATATTTATATGTCTGTATGTGAGGGTTAGTTATATTTATATGTCTGTATGTGAGGGTTAGTTATATTTATATGTCTGTATGTGTTGGTTGGTTATATTTATATGTCTGTATGTGTGGGTTGGTTATATTTATATGTCTGTACATGTGGGTTGGTTATATCTATATGTCTGTATGTGTGGGTTGGTTATATCTATATGTCTGTATGTGTGGGTTGGTTATATCTCTATGTCTGTACATGTGGGTTGGTTATATTTATATGTCTGTATGTGTGGGTTGGTTATATCTATATGTCTGTATGTGTGGGTTGGTTATATCTATATGTCTGTATGTGTGGGTTGGTTATATCTATATGTCTGTACATGTGGGTTCGTTATATCTATATGTCTGTACATGTGGGTTCGTTATATCTATATGTCTGTATGTGTGGGTTCGTTATATCTATATGTCTGTATGTGTGGGTTGGTTATATTTATATGTCTGTATGTGTGGTTAGGTTTATATTTATATGTCTGTATTTGTGGGTTGGTTATATTTATATGTCTGTATGTGAGGTTAGTTATATTTATATGTCTGTATGTGTGGGTTGGTTATATTTATATGTACTGTATGTGTGGGTTGGTTATATCTATATGTCTGTATGTGTGGGTTGGTTATATTTATATGTCTGTATGTGAGGGTTAGTTATATTTATATGTCTGTATGTGAGGGTTAGTTATATTTATGTCTGTATGTGTGGGTTGGTTATATTTATATGTCTGTATGTGAGGGTTAGTTATATTTATATGTCTGTATGGTGAGGGTTAGTTATATTTATATGTCTGTATGTGAGGGTTAGTTATATTTATATGTCTGTATGTGAGGGTTAGTTATATTTATATGTCTGTATGTGAGGGTTAGTTATATTTATATGTCTGTATGTGAGGGTTAGTTATATTTATATGTCTGTATGTGAGGGTTAGTTATATTTATATGTCTGTATGTGAGGGTTAGTTATATTTATATGTCTGTATGTGTGGGTTGGTTATATTTATATGTCTGTATGTGAGGTTAGTTATATTTATATGTCTGTATGTGTGGGTTGGTTATATATCTGTATGTGAGTGTTGGATATGGATGTAAGTGGAGTTGGATATGAACGCGACGTGGGTGGTAATCATATGTCTGTATGTGTGGGTTGGTTATATCTATATGTCTGTATGTGTGGGTTGGTTATATCTATATGTCTGTACATGTGGGTTCGTTATATCTATATGTCTGTATGTGTGGGTTGGTTATATTTATATGTCTGTATGTGTGGGTTGGTTATATCTATATGTCTGTATGTGTGGGTTGGTTATATCTATATGTCTGTACATGTGGGTTCGTTTATATCTATATGTCTGTATGTGTGGGTTGGTTATATCTATATGTCTGTATGTGTGGGTTGGTTATATTTATATGTCTGTATGTGAGGGTAGTTATATTTATATGTCTGTATGTGTGGGTTGGTTATATTATAGTTCTGTATGTGTGGGTTGGTTATATTTATATGTCTGTATGTGTGGGTTGGTTATATTTATATGTCTGTATGTGAGGGTTAGTTATATTTATATGTCTGTATGTGATGGGTTAGTTATATTTATATGTCTGTATGTGTGCTGGTTGGTTATATTATATGTCTAGTATGTGTGGGGTTGGTTATATTATATGTCTGTATGTGTGGGTTGTTATATTTATATGTCTGTATGTGAGGTTAGTTATATTTATATGTCCTGTATGTGTGGGTTGGTTATATTTATATGTCTGTATGTGTGGGTTGGTTATATCTATATGTCTGTATGTGTGGGTTGGTTATATTTTATGTCTGTATGTGAGGGTTAGTTTATATTTATATTGTCTGTCTGTGAGGGGTTAGTTATATTTATATGTCTGTATGTGTGGGTTGGTTATATTTATATTGTCTGTATGTGAGGGTTAGTTATATTTATATGTCTGTAATGTGAGGGTTAGTTATATTTATATGTCTGTATGTGTTGGTTTGGTTATATTTATATGTCTGTATGTGTGGGTGGTTATATTTATATGTCTGTACATGTGGTTGGTTATATCTATATGTCTGTATGTGTGGGTTGGTTATATCTATATGTCTGTATGTGTGGGTTGGTTATATCTCTATGTCTGTACATGTGGGATTGGTTATATTTATATGTCTGTATGTGTGGGGAGTGGTTATATTATTGTCTGTATGTGTGGTTGGTTATATCTATATGTCTGTATGTGTGGGTTGGTTATATCTATATGTCTGTACATGTGGGTTCGTTATATCTATATGTCTGTACATGTGGGTTCGTTAATATCTATATGTCGTATGTGTGGTTCGTTATATATATATGTCTGTATGTGTGGGTTGTTATATTTATATGTCTGTATGTGTGGTTAGGTTATATTTATATGTCGTATGTGGTGGGTTGGTTATATTTATATGTCTGTATGTGAGGGTTAGTTATATCTTATATGTCTGTATGTGTGGGTTGGTTATATTTATATGTCTGTATGTGTGGGTTGGTTATATCTATAATGTCTGTATGTGTGGGTTGGTTATATTTATATGTCTGTATGGGAGGGTTAGTTATATTTATATGTCTGTATGTGAGGGTTAGTTATATTTTATATGTCTGTATGTGTGGGTTGGTTATATTTATATGTCTGTATGTGAGGGTTAGTTATATTTATATGTCGTATGTGAGGGTTTAGTATATTTATATGTCTGTATGTGGGGTTAGATTAGATTTATATGTCTGTATGTGAGGTTAGTTATATTTATATGTCTATAGTGAGGGTTAGTTATATTTATATGTCTGTATGTGAGGGTTAGTTATATTTATATGTCTGTATGTGAGGGTTAGTTATATTTATATGTCTGTATGTGAGGGTTAGTTATATTTATATGTCTGTATGTGTGGGTTGGTTATATTTATATGTCTGTATGTGAGGGTTAGTTATATTTATATGTCTGTATGTGAGGGTTAGTTATATTTATATGTCTGTATGTGTGGGTTGGTTATATTTATATGTCTGTATGTGTGGGTTCGTTATATCTATATGTCTATATGTGTGGGTTGGTTATATCTATATGTCTGTATGTGTGGGTTGGTTATATCTATATGTCTGTACATGTGGGTTGGTTATATCTATATGTCTGTATGTGTGGGTTGGTTATATCTATATGTCTGTATGTGTGGGTTGGTTATATCTATATGTCTGTATGTGTGGGTTGGTTATATCTATATGTCTGTACATGTGGGTTCGTTATATCTATATGTCTGTATGTGTGGGTTGGTTATATTTATATGTCTGTATGTGTGGGTTGGTTATATCTATATGTCTGTATGTGTGGGTTGGTTATATCTATATGTCTGTACATGTGGGTTCGTTATATCTATATGTCTGTACATGTGGGTTCGTTATATCTATATGTCTGTATGTGTGGGTTCGTTATATCTATATGTCTGTATGTGTGGGTTGGTTATATTTATATGTCTGTATGTGTGGGTTGGTTATATTTATATGTCTGTATGTGAGGGTTAGTTATATTTATATGTCTGTATGTGTGGGTTGGTTATATCTATATGTCTGTATGTGTGGGTTGGTTATATTTATATGTCTGTATGTGTGGGTTGGTTATATTCTATATGTCTGTATGTGTGGGTTGGTTATATTTATGTCTGTATGTGTGGGTTGGTTATATTTATATGTCTGTATGTGTGGGTTGGTTATATTTATATGTCTGTATGTGAGGGTTAGTTATATTTATATGTCTGTATGTGTGGGTTGGTTATATTTATATGTCTGTATGTGTGGGTTGGTTATATCTATATGTCTGTATGTGTGGGTTGGTTATATTTATATGTCTGTATGTGAGGGTTGGTTATATTTATATGTCTGTATGTGAGGGTTGGTTATATTTATATGTCTGTATGTGTGGGTTGGTTATATTTATATGTCTGTATGTGTGGGTTGGTTATATTTATATGTCTGTATGTGTGGGTTGGTTATATTTATATGTCTGTATGTGTGGGTTGGTTATATCTATATGTCTGTATGTGTGGGTTGGTTATATTTATATGTCTGTATGTGAGGGTTAGTTATATTTATATGTCTGTATGTGAGGGTTAGTTATATTTATATGTCTGTATGTGTGGGTTGGTTATATTTATATGTCTGTATGTGAGGGTTAGTTATATTTATGTCTGTATGTGAGGGTTAGTTATATTTATATGTCTGTATGTGTGGGTTGGTTATATTTATATGTCTGTATGTGTGGGTTGGTTATATCTATATGTCTGTACATGTGGGTTGGTTATATCTATATGTCTGTACATGTGGGTTGGTTATATCTATATGTCTGTATGTGTGGGTTGGTTATATCTATATGTCTATATGTGTGGGTTGGTTATATCTCTATGTCTTTACATGTGGGTTGGTTATATTTATATGTCTGTATGTGTGGGTTGGTTATATCTATATGTCTGTATGTGTGGGTTGGTTATATCTATATGTCTGTATGTGTGGGTTGGTTATATCTATATGTCTGTACATGTGGGTTCGTTATATCTATATGTCTGTATGTGTGGGTTGGTTATATTTATATGTCTGTATGTGTGGGTTGGTTATATCTATATGTCTGTATGTGTGGGTTGGTTATATCTATATGTCTGTACATGTGGGTTCGTTATATCTATATGTCTGTATGTGTGGGTTCGTTATATCTATATGTCTGTATGTGTGGGTTGGTTATATTTATATGTCTGTATGTGTGGGTTGGTTATATTTATATGTCTGTATGTGTGGGTTGGTTATATTTATATGTCTGTATGTGAGGGTTAGTTATATTTATATGTCTGTATGTGTGGGTTGGTTATATTTATATGTCTGTATGTGTGGGTTGGTTATATCTATATGTCTGTATGTGTGGGTTGGTTATATTTATATGTCTGTATGTGAGGGTTAGTTATATTTATATGTCTGTATGTGAGGGTTAGTTATATTTATATGTCTGTATGTGTGGGTTGGTTATATTTATATGTCTGTATGTGTGGGTTGGTTATATTTATATGTCTGTATGTGTGGGTTGGTTATATTTATATGTCTGTATGTGAGGGTTAGTTATATTTATATGTCTGTATGTGTGGGTTGGTTATATTTATATGTCTGTATGTGTGGGTTGGTTATATCTATATGTCTGTATGTGTGGGTTGGTTATATTTATATGTCTGTATGTGAGGGTTAGTTATATTTATATGTCTGTATGTGAGGGTTAGTTATATTTATATGTCTGTATGTGTGGGTTGGTTATATTTATATGTCTGTATGTGAGGGTTAGTTATATTTATATGTCTGTATGTGAGGGTTAGTTATATTTATATGTCTGTATGTGTTGGTTGGTTATATTTATATGTCTGTATGTGTGGGTTGGTTATATTTATATGTCTGTACATGTGGGTTGGTTATATCTATATGTCTGTATGTGTGGGTTGGTTATATCTATATGTCTGTATGTGTGGGTTGGTTATATCTCTATGTCTGTACATGTGGGTTGGTTATATTTATATGTCTGTATGTGTGGGTTGGTTATATCTATATGTCTGTATGTGTGGGTTGGTTATATCTATATGTCTGTATGTGTGGGTTGGTTATATCTATATGTCTGTACATGTGGGTTCGTTATATCTATATGTCTGTACATGTGGGTTCGTTATATCTATATGTCTGTATGTGTGGGTTCGTTATATCTATATGTCTGTATGTGTGGGTTGGTTATATTTATATGTCTGTATGTGTGGTTAGGTTATATTTATATGTCTGTATGTGTGGGTTGGTTATATTTATATGTCTGTATGTGAGGGTTAGTTATATTTATATGTCTGTATGTGTGGGTTGGTTATATTTATATGTCTGTATGTGTGGGTTGGTTATATCTATATGTCTGTATGTGTGGGTTGGTTATATTTATATGTCTGTATGTGAGGGTTAGTTATATTTATATGTCTGTATGTGAGGGTTAGTTATATTTATATGTCTGTATGTGTGGGTTGGTTATATTTATATGTCTGTATGTGAGGGTTAGTTATATTTATATGTCTGTATGTGAGGGTTGGTTATATTTATATGTCTGTATGTGAGGGTTAGTTATATTTATATGTCTATATGTGAGGGTTAGTTATATTTATATGTCTGTATGTGAGGGTTAGTTATATTTATATGTCTGTATGTGAGGGTTAGTTATATTTATATGTCTGTATGTGAGGGTTAGTTATATTTATATGTCTGTATGTGTGGGTTGGTTATATTTATATGTCTGTATGTGAGGGTTAGTTATATTTATATGTCTGTATGTGTGGGTTGGTTATATCTGTATGTGAGTGTTGGAAGGATGGATGGATGGATAGATCGACAGACAGACAGACGGGCGGGCGGGCGGGCGGGCGGACGGACGGACGGACGGACGGACGGACGGACGGACGGACGGACGGACGGACGGACGGACGGACGGACGGACGGACGGACGGACGGACGGACCGACCGACCGACCGACCGACCGACCGACCGACCGACCGACCGACCGACCGACCGACCGACCGACCGACCGACCGACCGACCGACCGACCGACCGACCGACCGACCGACCGACCGACCGACCGACCGACCGACCGACCGACCGACCGACCGACCGACCGACCGACCGACCGACCGACCGACCGACCGACCGACCGACCGACCGACCGACCGACCGACCGACCGACCGACCGACCGACCGACCGACCGACCGACCGACCGACCGACCGACCGACCGACGACCGACCGACCGACCGACCGACCGACCGACCGACCGACCGACCGACCGACCGACCGACCGACCGACCGACCGACCGACCGACCGACCGACCGACCGACCGACCGACCGACCGACCGACCGACCGACCGACCGACCGACCGACCGACCGACCGACCGACCGACCGACCGACCGACCGACCGACCGACCGACCGACCGACCGACCGACCGACCGACCGACCGACCGACCGACCGACCGACCGACCGACCGACCGACCGACCGACCGACCGACCGACCGACCGACCGACCGACCGACCGACCGACCGACCGACCGACCGACCGACCGACCGACCGACCGACCGACCGACCGACCGACCGACCGACCGACCGACCGACCGACCGACCGACCGACCGACCGACCGACCGACCGACCGACCGACCGACCGACCGACAGACAGACAGACAGACAGACAGACAGACAGACAGACAGACAGACAGACAGACAGACAGACAGACAGACAGACAGACAGACAGACAGACAGACAGAGCGATCTTTATTTTCTCTCAGATCTGGATGGATGAATGGGGAATGTCCTTGAAGAGAAAGAAGCTGCCTTATTTTGCGATCTCCCCAAGGCCACGTGCCAGCATGAACACATTTCAAGGACCACAATGGAGATAGCCAACAACTAATAGAAACTAACACCCCAAGAAGTTTGGGCCCTACAAACTGAGCCATTAATTCAGCCCACACTGGCAGGTTGTCGCAAGACCCCCCCCCCCCCCCCCCCCCCCAAATAAAGAAATAACGCCCTGGATCTCTGCTTCTCCCTACCCTTCCCCACCCCCCCCCCCCCCCCTCGCCGAGCTCACGTAATCATGAGGTAATATTAGGACACGGAACATTCTTTGTTCTGATATGAAGTTGTCGTGAGGCCGGGTGTGGGGGGAGCAGTTTGTGCGCACAAAGAGTTGTGTCGGTCCATCGATTGGCTGCACTCAAGCGAAACCATGGACAGTTTTCCCGCCAATTCGTGTGGCCAGAAGGGAATAAATAGCCGGCTGTAACGATAATATTTCAAATCTTCCTTACTTTGGTTTCGAGACGGTTGTTTTAATTTGTTCGCTACCATGTTCGAGTTTACATAACTAGTAGGGTCAAATACATTTTATTTTACTGTGGTAACTTTATTTTTATAAACTTCATAAATTTTAATAGCACAAGAATCAATTAAATATATGTATATTGGAAAGGTGAACAATTTATAATTAACTCTACACGCGTTTTCACCACATTTTCATCCGTGGACGAAAAACATTCATTCGAGTTGTAACGAAGTAGTAAGAAACTGGCTACTTTTACCTCTGATGTGCCACACATGTCGCAGGGGAATGAGAAGACTGATACTTTACAGGGTGAGTAAATATTCATTCCATGTTATGTCTTGTGAGTTGGTGATCAATTTAACATTTGGTACGTTTTTTTATACGTCTTTCGTTCACTTGAACTGTAAAATTCTCTAGTATAACCTTCATAATGACTTTTAGTTAACTCGAGGGGTTTGTAATGATCTATGTCAATAGCAGTGATGTTTTTGAGTTATAACTTATATTGTATCAATATACTGATGTACGAAAGAGGATGGATAATCGGCAGGCTAGAGTTTAATTCCATGGAAGTTGTAGAGATATTGACTAGCACGGGCATATATAAATGTAATACAATTATCTTGAAAGAATGTGGTTTATCTCATCATAAAATCTCATGCATTCTTTGGGCACATGAGAAGAGGAAAGTTAGAGCTCGTGATTACAAAAACATTTTAAGAGAAAAAAGGCAGGGGGAGACGAAGAGAAGGTGCTGGTCAGTTTGACATGGCAGTGGCAACATGTGTATCAAGTATTGTTGGCAGTATTGAGTACAGGACTGGACAAATGTTTATCGCCACCTGGCGTGGACAAAGAATTTGTGTAAATGATCGTTTTAATCCCAACCGTCAACCTACTTAGTGTAAGATGTCACCCCCAAAGGAGATTCTTCTATGGGGAGTGGGAAGTGTAGTTCTAATATACTAGGTTTCGACATGCTGTGGCCTTTCCTGACATTGAGAATCTCTGGTAGCATTTCGAAAAGATAGAGGTTTGCTGGGCCGAACATAAAATCTCAGATGAACCTGAACCCTAGACCAGTGCTGACTAGCCCCATTTAATAACCACGACGCTTTATCCCAGCCAACATAATGGTGGGTTCGTGGTCCGGGGGGGGGGGGAATAAAAACATGATTGTTATTTATATTCTACCACCACTACGTTCATGTTTGATTCAGTGATTTATATTCACTACCACTACGATAATTTTTTTGGATTCAGGTATTTGCATTCAGTTACACTAAATTTTATGACTGAACCTAAATTAACATGCAATAGACGTCTGCAGTATCACGTGGTCAGCAGCTCCGTGACTTGGTCAATTCCAGACTTCTAAAACATCGATCATGTCCCTTGTTGGGAACGTTGTTAGTAGCTTGGGTCTTTCCTCATTTCATATTATAAAGGGCATTCCTTCTTTAAAGTCTTTCGTTATCAACGTAATGATTAGTCCTCGTGTCATTCAATTCACAATGTATTTGGCGATCATAGAAGTAGGGACTAGAGGACGCACCAGACTAAGCAGAATTAACCCTTTATCACCCATGATTTTAGGTGTATGGTGCTAGATAGAACGATGGCCACTCGGTGGGTGTAGTGTTATCGACTGTCAACTATTTCGATTACCTAAGTTAGGGTTTACCAGGACGCTCAAATACATTTTTAAATATCCCACCTCATCTCAATAGCTTGATCCGTGGGGAAGAGGTTTTTTGGACTCATTTCGTGGTCCCACATACTGCGATTGAAATACAGCTAAGGGCAATTTGGCAGCAGACCTCATTGCATTAGGTTTTATAAAACGGTATGAGTGCAGGTCGTTCAGAAAGCAATGGCAAACTACTGACCGTCAACTTGCTAAGAAATCACAAAACAGCCCAAAAAATGCTGGGATTGACTTCGGCGTCTGTTAAAAGGATATGCATCTGACCTCAGTAGGGGTCGAACACAGATCACCTGGGCTGTGGGCATGCTAGCTGGCCCATGCTCTACCGCCACTTCCAGTTTCAATTCAGCGCTGTGGGTTGACACTTGCTGGTGTAATTATGAGGTGTGACCAACTTGAAATCAAAATTAGCAGGGAAAATAGCAAATGGAAGGCAAAAGTGGTGAAATACCCGAATGGTTTGGGTACAAGGAATAATCGGGACAAGAACTGGTAATCTTGTGAGATTCGAACCATGACCGTCCACGCTAATCGACACAAGACATGAGAAAACTATCATGTTCATTTAGTGAAAAGTTTAAAAAGTTGCATTTCCTTTGCCAAATGTTGCTATCAACCCCACGTTTATTTGCTAAGCGATTTTACATTCAGTAGTTTGTCATTGCTTTCTGAACGAGAACTGACATGTAGGAAATCCACCCATCACCACCGCCATAAGCGCACATGAAGTAATGAAGAGAGCGCACCTTTCGATGACTAGGTAAAAGTATACCAAGCGAGCTATAAGCATTCGAGAATACACATTCTATGGACAGACCAAAACAAATCAATCTGCACATCAGAAGAGGACACAAAGACTATGCTACCACATGTAAACACAATTCCAACATTTGAATCAGCCATCTGCACATGTAGATTGTCGCAGCAAAACAACAGATCACATATTCCAAGACAACCCCGAATACGGCTTCTAGAGAGAAATGTGGATCACTGTTTTAACTAACAAAGACAGTGTATACAAAAGACATTGCTGATATAGACAATAAATTTCAAACGGACGAGAGAGGAAATACAATTCTACACGGTAAGCGCCATATTTTGTGAAACAATTACCCGGCGACCATAGAGAATAACCAAAGGGAGGGATAGGGGTTTTCGCATTCCTGGCATTCTGTAGTGACCTTGCCCTGTGAATGGTGGTCACAGATGCAGTGGGGAAGTTTGTTCGGCCGTAGCTTGCGAGGCAGGCCCCTGAGCGCTTTCATTGACTGATTTATGGCCTTGGCGTCTTTCTGTACATCACATTAATATGCTGATAATCCTCGTTACCTCGGTCGTTCTCCGACCTTCGTGTCAACGTTGCTAATACAAGTTGTAGTTAGGACGGTTTCAGCACTTTCTGACGGAATCTCGACATAGGATTTATATTAATCTCTTGATTGCCTACAATGTCTTTTCTACATCCTGATTGACTGATGAAAAACACGCTGACCAATAAAAAGATGTCAATTGAAACGAGAAAAAAGTTGAAGTGAAGTGCTATATAGAACCATTTTTTTAATATGGATGTGAAGCTTGGACAATGAGCAGTCAAGCTGAAAACCATCTGATGGCTGTAGAAATGTGGTTTCTGAGGTAAATGCAAAGAATACCATGGACAAACAGAAAAAAACCAATGAACAAGTCCTTCAAGAAACAAATGAAGATCGTAAACTGATTAGAGGCCAAGGGGAAGACCTAGAAGTAAATACCTGGATGGCTTGGCCACGTGGCATGTTTCGAGACAGAAACAAGGAGCTGATCCACGACTCTGGTGATCGAGTGAGGTGGCAAAACATGACTGCCCACGCTTATCGGCATGGCACATGATGCATTGATGGATTGCCTTCCTGTATTTCATAAATTTAATCATGGTTGTCTACCAGCGTGATGGTTGTCTACATCTTTACTTACACCTAAATCCTATAACCAGTCTTGATTATTTATCAATCTTGATTATCAGTCTTGATTGTCGTCTAGTTTCTATCCATCGACATGGGTGGACAATGACTATTGAGTGGGTATCACCCACATGGGTTGACAGTGGTCAGCGAGCGGGTATCACCCACATGGGTGAACAATGACTAGTGAGCGGGTATCAGCCAGATGGGTGGACAATGACTAGTGAGCGGGTATCAGCCAGATGGGTGGACAGTGGCCATTGAGTTTAACCATAAAATCTTTTCTTGTGAAATTTTGACAATGACATGACTTAGTTACAAGCCGGAGACCAGGTGGCAACATCGCCCTGACACGCGCTGTAAACATCTTCAGTTCGTGAATTCCTAGAGAAGATTAGTGTGCACAATTGTGAGATAGTAACAACCTGTTTGGTTGATCTGTCTGCTTGTCTGGCATTTCGGTGGTCAGATGCACAACTGCAGAGCCATATCTACAAGTGAATAGATTAATCCTATTTTGCCTGAGATAGTCAATGGCTCGCGCGTATAATGTAAACATGTTTTGTGTCTTCTCTTTAAATTCACTAAGGAATAGTTTTAAATAACATTCTCTTAGTTGTGGTGATTTCGCGCCATTTCAGCCAGACCCTAATTCAGGACAGATCGACAGAAAAGACAGCGGTATTTTCAAAACTTCAGTTCAAATCTCCCGTGCTTTGAAACGTTTCCACGCCTCAACCCAAATCCCGCGGCGTGAAGTGTCCGATTGATGACCCCCACTTCAAGCCAGGGGGGCCGGCGAATACACACGCTTTCAGTGACCCTGAGCTAGATTCATCATTTGGCGCGTTGTTGGTCAGTTTGGCGGGAGAGGTCACACATGAACTGCTGGTCACTCGCAAGCGCAGACTGGGGTTCTGGCACGTTGTGTGGCTCGGGTTGATTCTTGTTCAGTGACCGTTGCATTTGACTTGTACATTATATATTCGCGACATACTGTCAAACTTATCCATTTAACAGACATTGTATTGACATTTCGTGCTGTCTTTAAAGTGTGAAGTATTAGGCTGTGACATTTAGGCGACCACATGAAGTTGGATTGTCAGTTCTCCATTCTCGTTTTCACACAGATTATGTAAATTCAGAATTTCCTGGTAGTAATTTTTTTATGCTGGGTCCAGAGGCCCGGGAGGGAAAATGGTATTTTCGAACCAACGCACTAACCTACGTCACTGTCATGAATCAAGCGGTACACATTCGCTTATACGTTAGTTATAAACCGTGATTTTGGTGAACTAGTCAGCTCACTTTGTTTTTGAAGCTGGTATTTGAGGCCAGCCCTATTTTTAATGGTGAGAAAAACGAGAATCGCCGCACGTTTTTGGAACTACGCCTGCCAGCAATTTTGTGGGTAAGAATTGTAATTAAATGTGTATGTCGACAGACTCCTATACAAGTATGCCTCTACATGTTATCCTTCAGTACTGTCTGACATGTGCTCATGTTTCTCAGAGTGCTGTTTAAAATGTCAGTGAGTGGTTATATTTCTGATTGCGTGTAGTTGTGCACACTGAAGATTTATTTATTAATGCTTACGTTTCTTTTCTGTTTCAATCACATAGTTAGGTATGAACACAATTAGCGGAATTGTAAACAAAATAAAATGATTTATTTGGGTTCAGGATTTAAAGTTTGAGCACAACACACTACTGGCAATGCATTATTACAGAAGAAAGCTACGGAATACACAGGGCTGTTTCCGTAATTATGCAAAGCTGGATTACTTGTGGTTTGACAGTATATTACAGTATGCGATAGAACATTGATATATTCCTACTCTAGTTACCGAGGCTGTTTTTGTGTGTGTCAAAGATATATAACTAACACGAGAAATACATTGATAGGCGAATATACTTATCTTAACGTCTACACCTTATATGAATACCAATCAGTACTCTTCTCTATCACGGAGTGTACAATCGAACAAACGTGAATTGTTCATAGTTCTGGTGAAAGAAGTAAAAGGTTAACTGAGGTGGCAAGTGAGAACTAAGTATTCTGGTGAAAGAATCGTGACAGGATTATTCATATTGTGAGTCAGCGAGGAAATAGTAACAAGAGAACTGGGAGGTGAATGAACGGTGACAGAAAAGTTAGAACGAAGTATTCTGTTGATAGAAAGTGAGACGGAGAGAGTTGAGTGAAAGGAGTGAGAGAACAAAGAACATTTCTACTAGGGGACACAACCTGCCTGCTTCATCTGTCCCCCGCGAAACCTACCCGACATGCCAAAATGGACTTCACCACCTACAACCCTCCCCTCCGACCAACTTCTCGGACATTCCTCCCCAGAACTAGTTACCTCATCACCTAAAGTTACAGCTCAGTGAATCATTGTATGTCTGTATACAGATGAGGAGACGGGAGAAGGTGGATGAGACAGATCACTAAGTTTGGCCTGTCCCGACCCCTGGCCAGTCCTGGCACAAAGGCAAAAGTTGCGGGAAATCGTGGCACCAACAAAGGCGCGCCCGTGCTCACCTGGGACCCTTCATTCTCCCTGGCCTGTCTGGCTATGGACTCCAGGCTTTCTGTTGTGTCTGGGTAAGTTTATGTAAGATAAGAAGCTGTGTGTGAGGGTAGATTCGACGGGCGGGGACTTGGTGCGCGGTTTTCTTTCTTCTCCCGACAACAAGGGAGACGGCGATGATGAGTCAACGATCTTTGTCATGGCAGGACAATGTTTGCTGACGCATAGGAACAATCACGTTCGATTGATGAGGACGGAGGACGTCTTGTGTGAGAGAGGGCAGGCTTGTTTATATCTCCGCGGCTTCTTTCTCTTGCTATATGCTCATCTACAAGGTGGGCAGTCCAGTATTCCACGGTTAACTAGGACGTGTGGATACTAACTATATCTATATTTAATCACGTTAATTAATGTTACTTAAGAACCTCGAGGGAAGGTGTCTATGCTAGAGTAGAGTTGTGTCGTGTTCTCCTGGATAGACAGTCCACATATTTATGCTATTTCCAGCAGTACTGTTATGTGAATGTGTGTTTAATAATTGTACCGTCTTTGAAGTTCTAATGTGCAATTATTAAATCAGCTTTTACTCACCTACAATCCATGGTTTAATTACTGTCCAGTTTTAGTTTTACTTCCATGATTATTCTAGTTGTGCTCGCCTAGAAAGTGAAACTTATCTAGGTCCCTTATAAAGTGAAACTTGTCTAGGTTCATGCCCATCTTGCAGGAATCCGGTTTCACAAACCTGGGGTATAGTTAAATCAGCCAGAACATCCCAGTGTTTTGAAAGTAACCTGATAACACAAATGTTGTATACACTTCAGCTGAGAACACAATGTTGTATAATAAACACTTAAGCCCCACTTGAGCGATTGATAATTTATTTTCACCTAGTCAACTTGTCACCAGCATGTAGTTTTGCAGCAACCAATCTTTTGAAGGTAGGAAGGGGTAAACTATCAGCATTCATTAAATTATTAATTAGGTCATGTTGTTAAAATTGCTCTGTTCTCTCTGTATTTTCCAGAATGTTTACATTTGTTACTATCTGGTGTTGACATTGTCTTTTGGCAGCTCTGTGCCCCAATGTCATCCATATATTTTCTCTCTCTCTCTCTCTCTCTCTCTCTCTCTCTCTCTCTCTCTCTCTCTCTCTCTCTCTCTCTCTCTCTCCCCCCCCCCCCCTCCCCCTCCGTGCATCCTCTTTTACTCTTATAGATAAGGTACATTCAAATATTGGGTTTCTGAGGACAGTGTAAGAATACTATGTACGGGGTCAGAAAAACAATTTCGGGGAGTCAGAACAATTTGAGATAGTTGAACTAGGAACATTGTGTAAATTGATTAGAGAGAATGGATGTAGGTGCCAAGATGTATCTAGTATGTTATGCGGGTAAAATAGTGACACTTCATATTTCTCCACATTTGCTTGCTGTGTTCATGCCTCGGAGTTGTACTGTGGTTGGATTTTCCTACTAGTGTCTCAGTGCTGATCAGAGCGTTTCGTGCAGTTTTCTTGTCAACAGATGTGGCTGTTTGAAACCAGCTGATGTTGCCAGCTCATTGCCGTACTCTCATACCCCAGTACTCAGCTGTGATGTGTTTGACATGTTCATATCACAGCCGTTTATTTGGGCGTTGAGGTGTGGCTATCGCCTGCAACGGTTTTCAGAAGTGGTTGTGTTGTGATGGTACAGTAGTCTTGTGAAGGTACAAGTTTCTAGCTCTAGTGGTGTGGTTTTCTTGTTTTGTTGTGGAGACAGGTATTTCTTGTGATGTTTTGTTGTAGGGGTACAGGTATTTCTTGTGATGTTTTGTTGTGGACACACATGTATTTCTTGTGATGTTTTGTTGTAGGGGTACAGGTATTTCTTGTGATTGTGTTGTTGTGGAGATAGGTATTTCTTGTGATGCCTCATGTTGTGAAGGTATAATGTCGGTCTTAAGGTTGTATTCACAGTGATGTGTTGAATAACCAATCATATCACAGTGGATACAGCTGTAAGAATACATTGTCTAGCAGCCCTTGGTGATCTAGCCACACAGAAGTGGAGTTAGCCACACAGAAGTGGAGTTAGCCACACAGAAGTGGAGTTAGCCACACAGAAGTGGGAGTTAGCCACACAGAAGTGGGAGTTAGCCACACAGAAGTGGGAGTTAGCCACACAGAAGTGGGAGTTAGCCACACAGAAGTGGGAGTTAGCCACACAGAAGTGGGAGTTAGCCACACAGAAGTGGGAGTTAGCCACACAGAAGTGGGAGTTAGCCACACAGAAGTGGGAGTTAGCCAAAGTATGTACACATATGATGAAAGTAGATAAGGAGCAGTCCTTATGCGAGACAACAGGAAGTTGTGCTTCAAGAGCGCCAGTTTGAACTTACAATAGTGAAGATACCATGGCTGTCAATGGAGCTTTTTGACAGATGCATGTATGTGGGGATGTATTTGTGGTTATAAACAAGGATGTATGTGGGTTTTTTTCCTACAGTGCTCAAGTGACTTAGTATGAGTAGATATTTGCATTTACTGCAGTAACATGACCTTCAAAGCAAGAGGTTTCTGTGGTGGATACTTCCAACTCGTCACTTCACACTGCAGACTTTAATAATACTCTCATGCTGTACTGTTTGAAGTATTTCTGTTGCTATGGCCTTTCCCGCATTCTCCTTTTGGGCTCTTGCCTTTATGACTTGTTAGGTCTGATTGGTGAATTAGATGTGCACTTTTGTTCATTAAATCTTGATTTCATCGGATGTTTACTGTCCTGGCACACAAATATGGTCTCCAGGCTCTTTGGGTTGGGATGTGTGAATGCATTCATATCACAGCCGATAGGGCTTAAAGAACATGTTTGCAACCTCATGCGACCAGGCTTATCACATGTCTCTCTATCCACATCAGCCTAACTTACATCATCAACCTATCTGTTCTGTCCAACCTGCCATAACTACCATCACATTTCTGGCTTCCACCATTTTCTAACTCTGGTAAAATATTGTTTTTTCCATCTTGTTAAAGGTTGTTTTAGTTTTATCTCATCTATACAGATATGTAACCTTTGTGTAGTAGATACATTATTATTCTGAACAATGGAATCTTCTGTGCTGACTTGACCCCAATCTTCTTCCAGTAATGTGTAACATTGCCACTGATATATGGATCAAAATGTTATAAAATATTTCATTATCCCGCCTTTTCCCTCTTGAATGTGATGGTCACATGTGTTCTACACATGTAATTTCAAGAGACAGAACTGACCGGAAGAAAGTGGAGACAAATGAGATTTGTGACTCTCCTCAGTAAGCTGTGATGTGCCAGATTGTAACATATCACAGCCTATTGATGGGCGCTGCGTTTCTTATTCACCAGCTGCTGTTCATCCGTAATGCGAGTTAAAACCGACCAATATTTATTTCAGTGCAATTGTGGTCTTTGTGGTACATTTTTATATAAAATAGCCAACATCATAGTGTGTCAGGTCGTACACTGTCCGTGCATAACACCAGCACTTAAATGTGAGTGAGCAAGCCAAGTTCCAAGTCAGTCACAATATTCTTGTCTTTTGAGCTATTTAGTTATTTCTAACTTATTAATGGGTGTTTTTCTTTCCCCAACTAGATGCTTGTCAAGATTGGGCCAACATGAAGTGACAGTTGGTGGTCATTGGAATGGATTGAATTGGATGTTGCTACAAGTGCCAGGTTGTAAGGTTGACCCATTTTTATACTGCATCTTTATATTGCATTTTTTTGTAAATACATGTATATAGAGAACAAAAGTGTACTCTGGTGAACAGTGGAACCATTTAATCCTGACTCAGAATATAGTGCTTCAAATTAAAACCTTCTTTGGGAGGGGTGATTTTTTTCTTGTCCTGTCACCGCGGTGTTCTATGAAAGTCCTCCAGCACCAATTTTTAAGTGCTTACATTTCTGTAGAAAAGATTCTCTTGGTCACGTCTCATGCGCCACCTGTTGTACATCTTCAGTTACGCCATTCACCCACTTGCTGGACAAACAGTCATGCATTACCAGATTGGGCCATCATTGCAATATAGTTTCTTTATCCTTGGAATTCCGTCGCTAATAACAGAACCACTCTTGAGTGTATGTCAGAAGGGAAGTGGCCATCTATAAATATAATTCTGTCACTAGTCGTCGGCATTGTAGTCGTATGCACTGTTTCATGAATTACCCTCTTGACATCCTTATTGGACAGGTTACAAGACTGGCTTGGTTATTTTAATTTCTGTCACACTTAAAACCCCATGTGTAGCAACAGACTACACATCTTCCAGCTTAAGACAGACTAGTACCACTGCTCAAGATATACGTTTTGATCTTTCTAATTTAGTCACTTATAATTTGGTCTTCTGTTTTGCATTTTCTACTTGTGTATGGATGAGTGATTGGATGTTTGAATATTGTTTTTTGTTGTGTAAATTCTATCACTTTCTCAGGTGCCTGATATGTAGTTTCTACCCTTTATGAATTCCCGCCCTGGTTGTTAATGCTGTACATTTCTTGTGTGTCTGCATGTTATAGATCACACTGCACAACACTCTTGGTTGTTGTCTGCATTCTCAGTTGTCTGTGACTTGTTTGCAATTCATATCACAGTCAACTGTGAGTCAAGACGGAAGCTGTTTTGAGCCCACACCTCGCGCAATGTCAGTTCATAGTCACATTTTCCTGGACATATTCCTGTGTGCCATATCTTAAGAATATTGTGCTTAGGTCTGCATTATTGAACTTAGGTCTTAGCTTTTTGTCTGGTCACCATTTGCCTGTGGTCACCATCTGCTTCTGTTTACCATCTACCTCTCTAATGCTAGAATTTTCTTGGCTTTTGCCTGGTTATTTGATAGAAAATCTAAAACTGACTAAAGCTGAAACAGTGGTACCATTTTGCCGACTCAGATCTGTATCTGGCTTCTACCTTCTGTGTAGAGAATACACCTTCCATACACCCTCCATATACCTTCCATATACCCTCCATATACCTTCCATATACCCTCCATATACCTTCCATATACCCTCCATACACCCTCCATATACCTTCCATATACCCTCCATATACCTTCCATATACCCTCCATATACCTTCCATATACCCTCCATATACCTTCCATACACCTTCCATATACCCTGCATGTCTAACAGGTTCTGATGTGACTCTTACAGGCTCACTTGTGTGATCACTGCACCAATTTCATGTGTAACAAGATCACAATAGTTTGGCACCTGCTTCAGTCGTTTCATTTGTCCGCTCCAGTCAGTCAGTGGTTAATTTGCAGTCGATTGCATATTGTCTGTATCCATAGTGGGCTGCTATGTGTTCATATCACAGCTGAACTGTGGATGACAGCTTTCACAGCCACCGTGGACGTTAGTTCTGCTACATTCCATGTTGTATCATCTCATTGTTCAACTTTTTGTGTTATTGCAGTCGAGCAGTTTTAAATGTTCACAATTGTTTACTTACTGTCTTGTTGGTGAAAGACGTCGGGATGCTATCAGTTGGCATCATGACTGCATTCAAAGTTGACTGTGATTTGATGAAAACGAGCCATATCACAGTCCGACTGTGGATGCAGACATATGCCTTTACAACAGTCCTCATATGCTTGAGGGTTACTTGCTCTCAGTGTCACAAGTTTATACCCATAGTTTCTGTGTACTGGCCTACTGATCTTTTATCTGTCTCTACCTTTGTCTTGTGCTACAGGGTACCTACCTTGTGTGTTTGAGCATCTTTAACTTCCTGTTGTGTCTAGGTATGCTAACTGCAAATAAATTAAATTAGGTATGGACAATCAAGATGCTTTCACTCAGTGACCATCTGGCAAACTTTATAGGACCAAGATACTTTCAAGATATTTCAAATATTGGGCCCTTTTGCATGAACAGTATACCTGATGTGAGACACTGATTGTATTCGATTGTGAACCCCAATTTATGATTACAGAATGTTTCCTTCTCAATGCCTTTTATCCTCAGTAAGCTGACTCGCTGCCAAAAGCTTAAGAAGCTTTTTTCTGCAGCTCTTTGTGTGCTCCCTATGTTATTCTACTTGTATGGGGGACTACATTTTTAGTTCTATTTTTGTCTGGATTCCAGATCCAGATCTTCTTATCCAATCAACTGTTCCACTTCTCGAACAAGCTCAGCATTACATTTGTTTTATGTTCTATTCTGTTTGGGATATTACATTATACCAGTTATTACATATTTGTAAAGTTCGTTAGTAATTTATTTTCTCGGTTCATTCAGCAATATTTTATTTCCCGTTAGTTAAATATAGCCTGTGTATGTGGTCTCACTACACTTTGTATGTAGGACATCTTTGGAAAAAAAAAATTTTCCGTCAACATCATTCTGCTGTTTGGAGTGCAAAGGAGTGCTCAGCAGACGACCATTTACTGCATATTGTTTCACGGTGGACTGGAGCACATTTTTTAATGGCATGCACTTTTTTTTCAGATTTGTTCCACATACAAAGTGTAGTGAGACTTTACAAGCACACTGTAAAGTTTGCTGTTATGAAAGCGCCTTTTTATTTCTGTTCCATCCCATAACTGCTTTGCTACCTCAGTACGTGATTCTGCCTTTTCAAGTGAAGATTCACCAAGGGAAATAATTTGCTTGGTTTTAATCATCACTTAACATCTCTTGCTTACTGTTGTGCTTAATATTTGTTTTGTTTGCTAACATTTGCACACATACTATACCTGAGTACTAAAACATATATTTATGGGTGTAGCAACTAAGTCAAGCTTCTTTATAGTGTTTTGTTACATCCATCTTTCTAGTGGCATTGATTTTATATTAGGTCACATCTTTATTTGACTGCAGAAGGTCAAAGTCAGCCAACGGATTTACTGCATCAGCAGAATGCCAACTTGCTGACACCTGAAGCTCTCAGGAACCAGGGACAGAAAGGTGTCGCTTGTCAGCTGGGCTGTGTTGTATTCACATCCATCACAGCCTGACTGATGAGCAATGTTCTTGTCCACAATCATCACAATCCTGCCTGTTCACAATCAGGAATAGTGTGGTTTGGTCAACTATGGTCTGTCCATCAACAGCCTGGAAGGTCAACTATGTGAGGTTTCTGCTACATGTTTCTGGAGAGAACTTGACCACTTGGGATGAAGTGACCAGTGCCAGTGATTGCAGGAAGTCTTGCTGGTCATCATTTTGGTTGTGTTGGTGCTACAGACATCACAGCCTTAATGATGAGCAGTGGGATCTGACCAGATCAACTCATCTCCGTACATGGAAACAACGGGAACTCTGTCCTTGGTACACTTCAATGTTTTGAAACTTGTGTTAGTAGGTTCCATATAAGCTTTTACTATATCACATGTTGATGTTCCTAAAGAATTGAACACTCATGAATGTCATGGGATGTTTGTGCTAAGAGGAACCTCTAGAACTTCTCTACTTTTCGTCTACTTCTCTACTCTTCTCTACTTTTCGTCTACTTCTCTACTCATCTCTACTTTTCATCTACTTCTCTACTCATCTCTACTCTTCATCTACTTCTCTACTCATCTCTACTCTTCATCTACTTCTCTACTCCTCTACTTTTCATCCACTTCTCTACTCATCTCTACTTTTCATCTACTTCTCTGCTCATCTCTACTCATCTACTTCTCTACTCATCTACTTCTCTACTCATCTACTTCTCTACTCATGCTGATTATGAACATTTTTCATCACTTCTTGGGTCTTGTCCTTGACTTTGTTGATCTGTTCATGAATGCTTCCCTTATAAGCACTGATTATTACTTCCCATCTAATTTTTACCTTGTTTTAGTAATTATATCCTATCTTTGCCATGTCTAATTTCTTCTCATTAGTAGATAATTTCCCATCTTTCTGCCTTCAGAGGCCCATGTATCTTCTTTTACCTTCTTAGTAAATATTACATAAATACTGTCCCCTCTGGTTTGTAGGGATAATTCTTCTATTTCTATTTTATTTTTCAAGATGTTTAATTTTGTCGACGGATCAACATCACGGCACTACAGGTTCTACTCCTAACTCAAGCCAGAGTCAGGAGAATCTCAGCTCCGTGCACGAACTCTGTAGAATCCTGTGGGTAGATTTTTTAAGATAAGAATCATCTAGAACTTTGTTGAGGTATCCCTTTATGAGTTATATCACCTTTTTGTGCTTACTTAATCTAGTGATTGCACTAAGATTCTCAGTACCACCCATTGTGTTCACAGTACTTTGTATTCACAGTACATTGTATTCACAATTGATTTGACAAATACATTGATTTCCTCAGTACATTTTTCCACCAGGACATTCATTTTACTGAATAGGGTCATGTAGTTTCTTGGTCATACATTTGGCCTCTTTTACTGCAAGAGGTGGACTTCATTTTGTCTTTCACTATCACTTATCACCACACACACAAACCACACACACGCACACACACCCCCCCCCCCCCCCCCCTCTCTCCCGTGATTAGTACGGCCAACGCAGCCTCATGAACACTAGGCTATATTCCATTCCGTTGGGGAGGAACTCTTTGTGAGGAAAAGAATTTGTCATCTTACCTCACCTACAGGCAAAAGTGAAGGCCCTACACATAGCCCTACAAATTTTGGTGCCAACATTTTACACCTGTTTTTGAGATACAGGCATTTGTATGTCTTTTCTGTATACTGCTATGGGGGAAAAAACTTGCTGTCTAGTCCCTTACAAAATTAACTGATTGTTTACTTAGTTTTCCAATAAGACTTTTTAAAGATAACTCACTGCATGCATTTTAGTATGGAAGTTGCCTTACACTTCTAACACAGAATGGCATCTTGAAGAAGAGCATGTTTTCTTTCACTGGTTTTATTTTGTGGCATTTGTGAAGAGTACACTTTGAAAGGGTATAGGAAGCATGTGACTTTGTGAACAAGGTATAATTTGCATACTCTGAAGTAAAACTAAGTGACCAGGAAAAGTCTTGGGCTCTCTATATGTTGAACACGTGTGACAGTGGACTTGTGGGGAAAAGAATGTTTACAACTTGGAATTCTTGTGGTTTGGAGAGAGCCTTAGAATCACTATGACAATTATGAAGAGACAGCAGAGGCATGATAATGATTTCAGAGATGATTGCTCAACGCTCAGACTAGCGTGACTGGATGATCTAATACGAGATCTATATCTCGTCATGGAATCTTCACAATCTTTTGGCTTCTTGAAAGAAAGAAAGAAGATTGAAAGAATTACTTGACTGCTGCAACTGTTGTTTGCAACAGAGCGCAAGGTTTTCTTCCATTCTTTTGTAAAGAATTTTGTCTTTTGTACTATGCAGGTCTTGTAAATGACGTGGGTGTACATTATACAACAGATGAGTGGTAACTTCATTGACAGCTCTAAATTTGAAAGATGTTCTCTTACAGAATTGTAACAAATATGGCTCAATTACAATTGTTCATTCTACTACATTGACAGAAGAGTATGCTACAATAAGCACATTTCTGAAAAAATGTGTATAGTAATAGGTACTAGTATTAAGTATTTAGAACATAACTAAATGGTTTGTGTAGATCTTCAAATGATATCTTCTTGCTTGGCTGGCAAAGCGATTTGCCAAATATCGATGGGGTGAAGTTGGAAAAAAATATTTATTGTCATCAAACCTCAATCAAAAAATTCAGCTGCCACCATTACATATAAAGCTTGGCTTGATAAAGCAATTTATTAGGGCACTGAACAAAGATGGCACATGTATTAATTACTATGCAGAAAGATTCTGGAATTGAGCTGACAAACTGGCATTTTTGATGGCCCAATCTAAATTTTATTGATTCAAGTCCACAGCCTGGTCATCATTTGTTTTAGTTGTGTACAACTTTCTGGATAACTTTAGCAGACAATTATTCTGAATTGGTTGAAAACATGCCTTGTAAACTTTGGTGCAACATAAGCAAAAACTTGCCCTACCTCCATAACCATTTACATTTCTTTCTTTTGAGAATTTTGATGACTTTAATGAAAGATTTCACCAAGTTATAAAAACAATGGAAGAGAGATACCAGGGTCTTTGGGATGCCCACATGATGGCAGATGTTGGCCCAGGCATATCACATTTCAGGAAATCCTCAAATATTTTGTGTTGATTATAGACTGCTAGTGTTTTAATAGTAATATAGTTTTCATAAATTTTTGGTGTTTATATGAAGGTGATAAATGCTGAATAATCAGAAACATGAATGCCTGGGAAGGTTAACCTGGTCAACAAACACCGGCAGAAGTTGGATGTGTCACCCCAACAGCGAAAAATGCAGCTTACGTTCCACGCGACAACAGAATCACGTCGGAAAACTCAGGATGAACGCAGTAGGATATGAATAGTCTACATGCCACCGATGGCACATCTAGTCTTGTACATAACACGTGTACCTACTCAGAAGGTCAATCTTAGTTATCTCAAAAACTAGCTGATAGAAAAAATCTGATAACATTTTTGGAATCAGCAGCACAAAATATTACCCAAGAGCACCTACAAAATGTGAGGCACCATGTATGTAAACTAATTGTAATATACAAATCCTTGCAGTTACGCCATCCCCATACACTGCAGTTACGCCATCCACACACTACATTTTCCAACTATCACCTGAACATTTGGAGGAAAGTTAGCATCCTCACTTGGGCAAACCCCACAATAAAAAAGTGACTGTGAAATATCGGGCTTGTTAAAAAAAAAAAAAGACAACGTTCTGTGGCACCCCAAACGTGGATTTAAACGTTTTATCAGTTCATTGATAGAGTACACCAATTGGCAACACTACATTGTAACCGATTCTTCATGATTTCCTTTGGTACATTATAGTCATTGTATTTAAATTTCATGTGTTTCAGTTGTAATGTAAATGTAACAATCTTGTTCTGTGATGGATATTTATCAGATAATAAATTCATAGAACATGGACTGCCATCGTATTTTGGAGTTGTGTGTGAGTTGTGTATTTGTTCTGTTGGTGGAGCATAAATGTATTTGTACTTACATTTGTACATACATTTATAGAACTAGAGACACACAAGATATAAAATTTATGCAGGTCAGCATGGTCGAATGGGTAAGAAGTGTTCTTAAACATCCATTGTGCTGACGCCAAGGTAAAGGGTTCTACCCCTACACCGGACAGTTGAACTCAAATGGGGACATAACTTACAAATACATGGTCATCGTAATAGGGAAAGCACACGCAATATTCAGTCCAGCACTACTATAAATAGTGTATAAATAGGACTGCGCCTCAATTACAGTTCAGAGCGAGCACAAAAAATAATAAAATTTATGACTGTAGTTAGTGGTGAACTAAGAGAATGGGAGGTTATCATTGATATGATAATTGGAAACATCTGGTTTAAACATCATAAAAGACATTTGGAAAAGCCCTGATAAGAAAATAATTAACCAAATTGGCAACATACTTATTAAAAGATTTAGAAATGTGTTAATGTTAAAACAATGCCTGGTGCTGACTAGACAAATGACAATAAGAATAGTGGTAAAGAATATGAGATTTAATAAAGATGTTCTGAGGGCTATACAGTGGCTGAAAAATACAATAGCTAAAATATAGAGTATAAATGAACAAATGGGACTCCATTAATGAAGCAGAAATAAGTACTACCAGGGAGAAGCCGAGAAACTATATGACTGAAGAAATCTTAATGTTGATGGTCCACCTATTCTAAAAGAAGTCCCCGACGCTGTCAAACTGAAGAAAGGAAAACATGGGCAGATACCTAGGGGCATTTATAACGTCAGATGGGAGGTGTACAGCAGAATAGGCAGGTAAAAGCCGCTTTTCAGAATATGAATATCTTGTGCAATAAGTCACTATCAGTGAATGTAAGAAAGTGTGCTGAAATGATATAAATAGAACCTGTTTTGTTGTATGTCAGCGAATCTTAGAATGTAAATGAACAAATTAGGAAAAGCTGGGAAGCAACAGATCCTTAAGACTAATGTTGCGAGTACCTTGGAATGCCAGATTATCTAACGACTATTGCCTGAAAGAGGCTAATGAAGCTAAAACAGTATAAACAGTACAACAATAAGAACGAGATAAATAGCTTTGGTCATGTGATGAAAAGGAAGGTATTGGAGAACAATCGTGAAGACTGGGAAGATAGGCAGACAAAGAGAGATGATGGGTGCGGTGCATTCAGATGGTGACATAGGCATGGAATATCATCATCAGAGTTGATCCCGAACACATGATCGCCTGCGCCAGTCGGCATGGTACATTGGATGATGAGTTAGTGGTGTCAGTAGGTCATGCATTGAGGTACACTTGTTCCCGCGGCCAGATGTTGTCGTGAAGTGGAAGGTTTGAATCCCGGTTTGGTAACCTTCAATTAGTGTGCTCTCTAATTTCTTCTCGCTGAGCGGCTGTACATATTTATGTATTCGTGAGACCACTGAACTAGGCTAAACTCACTGCGGGAATGTTGAGCTGCCTTTTATACTGCAATGTTTGCAGCTTTCTCTGGTCTCTCTGACTGCAAGAGTCGTTTTGTTTGTTTTTTTAGTTTAGTCGTTGGATCAACATCACGGCACACGGTTTATAAGCCATAAGTGCTCCGTATTCCTCCTAACTCAAACCTGAGTCTGGAGAAACTCAGCTCAATGCACGAACTCCGTTGCATTGGCGAGGATCCTGAAATACGTTAGGTAGATTTTTAACTCGAAATTTTGCCCGGGCAGCGCCGTTAGGCTACTCTTTTTCGATTTCCAACACGGGAGTCCGATCTCACTACTCAGAGACCAGGGGAAATTTTATTACTGGAAGTCCACGTGGATTTTTTTAAACAATCCCGGTCCTCACCGGGGCCTCCAGCACTCGAGGCGGACACCATACCTCGAGACCACTCATTCCCCCCCCCCCCCCCCCCCCCGAGTCGTTTATTGTTGTTTTAACAACTCCTCCGCAGAACAAGCACGATCATCAGGTGTTGCTGATCTGCCTTCCTGTTGCTGTGCATTGGTACTCAGGGGATGAACTAGAAAAAGAGGACACACAAGATATACACCCAAGGCTGTAGTTGTGGCTTTCTACCGCTCCTGGGTGTGGCCCTTTTGCCACAAACGGTTGTTGCCATCTTGGGTAGACTTCGGACATCTCCGGTGTTTTGCGATGGTGTGATTTACTGTGCAATGTTTACGTTCAGTGGCTTGCCATTATTTTTGAATGACCGACGCTTATCTATCGTCTGCAGCTTCTGCGTTCATCCATTTTTTTCCAGACGTGATTGCATTGTGTCTGTTTACAGCAGAGGTGCGTTCTTGCGCCGTTAGGCCGACACAACCAACTTCTGCGGGCATTTGTTAACCTTCTCGGTTTCGTCTGCAGCTGAAAACTCGACTCTGTATGTCGGATAATTGTGAAACTGCATTCACTAGCCCCCTTACCTCTGAAGTGGGAGTGGGTTCGCCTGATGGCGAAGGACACAGGTAATAGGGAAAGCTAATCCACACGCAACATTCAGCCCAGCATTACTAGAAGTAGTGTGTATGGACTACGCTTGTTTAAAGCGAGTGTAAAAACAAAATAGTTCCCCAAGCCATAATGCCGGCAGTTTTACCGAGGAATGCTGAGAATTCCCCGGAATTGTCAAAATGTGTGATCCAAAAGTTTTGAAAGTCTGAGACACGAAGACAACTTACCACAAATATCACAAAGAGGCAGCCATTTCTGGCCACATTGTAAGAAGAAAAACTGGAACATGTGACAACTGGAAATATTTATGGGAAGAGAGGCAGAGGAAGAGAAGAATCATGACAGCCTCTGGTCATGGCGTGGAAAGGAGGCAGCGCACGAACTGATATATTGTTGTAGACCACACGATCATGACCGCCCAGGTATCGGCAATACACTTGATGATGATACAGGAGTGTCGGCCTCATGCAGTATCTAGAGTGGTCAGCGTGCACGAATGGATAAGAAAGCTCTTCTTCCGGTGTGCTGATGTCGGGGTAGCGGGATAAGCCCCACACTGTCACTTGGACTCCGACGCTGACTTCCTGTTCTGAAAGCAACGGCTAATTCATTCATTCATTCAGTAGCATGTCCTTTGCAGAACCTCGCTCCCATAACAATTTTCCGGAAAACCTCGATCATAAGCAAGATGTCCCGCGTTCGATACACCCATCTGGTGGAGATCATCTGCCACATCATGCACCCATCTTCTCTTTGGCCTTCCTCTTCCTCTCTTCCCAGGCATATCTTCTTCTTCTTCAGCGTTCCGAGCCATTGAGGTTCTTTGCTGCAGATACAATCCGTCTCCATTCGTCTCTCTGGTGGACCTTCTCTTGCCAGTCGTTGATTCCAAGTGCTTGTAGGTCTGTATATGTATTATCTCTCCACCGTCTTCTTGGTCTACCTCGGGGTCTACGGTCATTTATTTCCTGAGTGTAAGCGAGTTTTGTTTCCCTATTATCTTCCATTCTTTCTATATGCTCCAGCCATTGTAGTCTATTAGCCTTCATGATACCAGTGATTAGCGGGGACTTAAACAGATCATAAATGTCTTTGTTACTTCTTTTCCACTCTCCACTTTGTGTATCCCTAATGGGTCCAAAGATGCGTCTTAAAATTTTGTTCTCAAAGGTTTGTAACAAGGCTTCGTCTCCTTTCGTTGTACTCCAGGATTTCAGAGCCATACAGCACAACTGGTCTGATCAGTGTCTTGTATATTGTGATTTTGGTGTTACGAGATAGCGCATTTGATTTTAGTAGATGTTGTAGTGCATAGTATATCTTATTTCCAGAGTTGATTCAGGCATATACCCCTCCATTATTGTTCTCTCCAAACTTTCGTGACGTTTCAAGTGACCAAAATATTTCAATTTTCTTTGTATTATCGTCTTTAATAGCCAACCCTCTTCAATATTCAGTTCTTGAAGTATGGATGCATTTGTTCTTTTCTTTACCCAAGATATTCTTAGAACTCGTCTATAACATTGATGTTCAAAAGCATACTGCGGTGTTCAGCTTGTTTAGTAAGTGTCCAGATCTCTCAGGAATATGTTGCAATGGGAAAGATACACGCTCTTAAAAATCTAATATTTTTGTAGTTCTGTCTGTTCCTCTCCATAATTTATTTAATTGTTGTAGTCTTTGAAGAGCAATTGATAGTCGTCTCTTAACGGCAAACTGCTGTACGTAAAATTACCTAGAAAACCACTTCGTGTTGATCGCAACATTCTCCTGACATCATATTTTAGTTACCTCCGATAAGTTATCTGTTGGACGCGGCAGGTTCGAATCCTGAAGCGACCACGTTTTTTATTTTTTTTTAAATAAATGTTTATTTGTCCGGAAGTTTCCATCCATAAATCTCTGATGTGACCATGCCGTTACATTTGTGTAGGCTTTACAGATTTAGTACCACACTGAAAGTAGATGACGAGGTACAGAAAGTGGTACATGAGTTGTTATACACGCGAGCAAGGAATCTAAGCACTGAGAAAACCTGAGGATAATAGAACTAGGCCCTCTTGTCTGGAATCCACAATGCAAACGAAATAGCGGGGGGCCTAAAAACACACGGAGAAAAGAATAACAGAGATGAGGAGGAGATATTGGGGGGACATGACAGACAACTCAAGAGATAGGGAAATATAGGACAGCTTGGCGTGGTTTGGCTGAGGACCCATGTCCCAATGGGGGGAATACAGAACACTAGAGGTCTCTGCCTGGAACTTGAGCTGCAGAAGTCATCAGTCTGCTGACTTCTTCTTCAGGAAACTATAGGTGTCAGCGACTTGTTCGCTACAGAGTTCTCAGGACTCGCCCTACTTTTGCACCGCACGAAATAACAACTCGTGACATTTGCAAAAGGAATGCAATTTATTTAGAGCTGACACTTGAATGGCTCTGCGAGCGTTATACTTCATCATCATTATACAACATGAATGCAATGAAGTGGTGAGAAATGATGCTAGTAATCACAATCTAAATTTACAGCCTAATATTTGCCTACTGCCTAGAAACTATAGCATTTGTCAAAAATACGTCTGCTCTCTACCGTCTCCAGTCGGGTCTGTCCACACGCTACACATTGCCTGGACAAGCACGGACACTGTCCCCTCCGTGCAGTAGTTAGTCTTGTGTGCATGGTGTCCCAAGCACGCTGGCTTGTGAGCTAGAGTAACCGGGCACTTCACGGTTACTCGTAAGGCCAAGCTTCCCAATGGCTTGGGGAAAGCCCTCGCTCAGTTGTACGCATTGGCCCCTGGTCTTCTTCTTCTTCTTCTTCGTTCATCCGGAGTTTTTTTCCGGATGTAATTGCGTTGTGCCTGTTTACAGCAGAGCTGCGTTCTTGCGCCGTTAGGCCGACACATCCGACTTCTGCGGGCATTTGTTGACCGGGTTAACCTTCCCGGGGGTTTCTTAGGACGTTTGACTCTCACTGTTGTGGTGTTATCTCCCATCCCAGCTGGCCCATATAGAACAGCCAAAGGCATCCTAGTCGGCCCTCAAGGGAAGGCAGGGGCAGACCATGGGCATTCCCCGCCATCCAAGGAGGCTTCCATACTTGCAGAGCCGATACATAGTGCTCTGGTACTGGGCTCACCCAAGGAATCGTCACGTCCTGCACATGGCTGCTTAGCCTCACTTCCGTATATTGGGCCTTCCGTCCACCATAGGCTGTTCTTCCGGAAACTAGAAGTATGCAGTCTGCAGATGACATCCACACAGTGAGCTTTCGATTCGGACTTTCCATGTAATGGATTTGCTATCCAAGCAATATTCCATTTCGTGCCACTAGGACACTTTCCCACCTTTTATGAAGCCCACACAGTGGGCTTTTGATTAAGACTTTCCACGTAATGGATTTGCTATCCAAGCAATATTCCATTTCGTGCCACTAGGACACTTTTCCACCTTTTATGAAGCCCACACAGTGGGCTTTTGATTCGGACTTTCCACGTAATGGATTTGCTATCCAAGCAATATTCCATTTCATGCCACTAGGACACTTTTCCACCTTTTATGAAGCCCACACAATGGGCTTTTGATTCAGACTTTCCACGTAATGGATTTGCTAGCCAAGCAATATTCCATTTCGTGCCACTAGGACACTTTTCCAACCTTTTTGAAGCCCACACAGCAAGCTTTCGATTTGGACTTTCCACATAATGGATTTGCTATCCAAGCAATATTCCATTTCATGCCTCTGGGTCTTCATGCACCTTTAAATGTCAACCTGTATGTAGTTAAAGTAAGCTGCGGTCAACTTTAGCTTGTTGATATCTCCATAGAGCTTGTCCTCAAATGAAGCAGGTGTGGGCCAAAATATCTTTCTCTGTTCTGCATACGTTGGGCAATCCTGCAGCAAATGTTTTGCTGTCATTTTTCCAGTTCTACAATTACATTCATCAGTATCTCCTATCTTTAGTTTATTGAACAAGTGGTATTTCAGCCTGTTATGTCCTGTGCGGAGTCTGAAGATTGCTACTTGTTCTCTTCGGTCGAGTTTGTAATATGCATCATCCTTCTGATGGCCTGGATGCTCTGATTCCCATTTGGTTTTATAAGTGCTTTTTATCAACCTCTTTGCCTCATTATAGGTTATGTCTATGTCAGACTGTGGTAGTTGTCCGCCCTCTTTTGCCAGTCTGTCAGCCTCTTCGTTTCCAGGTATACTGCAATGTGATGGGATCCACTGTATTACAACTTTTTTGGATTTCTGGCATAGACCATGGAGTGCTGCTCTTAGGTAAGTTAGTTCTGTGCTGTTATTGCTCTTCAGTATTGAGACAGCTGACTTTGCATCTGTGAAGATAGCTATTTGCTTCTCTTTATTTTCCTCCATCAGGAGCATTTCTGCTGCAGTTTTCAGAGCCTCTACCTCCGCTTTGAAGTTGCCATTGAATGTGTTTTTTTCACTCCATTTTTTAAATTTAGGAGAATTCCTCCTCCTCCATTCTCTATTGAATTTTTGGCTGATCCATCTGTATATGCATGGGTCCAATTCCTGCTTGGGTAATGTTCTTTTATGTAGTTTAGGGTTATTTCTCTTCTTTCGGTTTCATGCTGAGTGTTCTTTTTCTCAATACCAGGAATGTTTTCTATCATCTCAGGCAGTTGCTGCTGTCTCCAAGCTGGGAACTTGTGTGCATTGTGTATGGGCTTGACTGTTGATATGTTAAGTATAGGATCTGCCCTAATCATTCGTTTTGCAGTTTCTACAAAGTTGCTACGCTTCAGTCTTTCCTTTCCAAAACCAGTAAATCTGTTGTACATTGGGTGGTCTGTCAATCTTCTAAATTTTTCTGCTTGTTGCTGGGCTCTGCTATCTCTTCTATCCTGCATTGGTTGTAAACAAGTGATCTTTTCTAGTTCATTAATAGGCGTTGTCTTCAGGCTTCCAGTTATGATTCGCATTCCTTGGTTTTGGACTCTACTTATTTTGTTAAAGTTTGACTTAGCTGCTGTTGCCCAAGCTGCAATGCCATATTCCAGTACTGGCCTCACCCGTCCAGTATATAACTTTTTGAGAACTTTCTCATCTGCTCCCCACGTTGTACCAGCAAGCTTTTTCATGATTGCCATTCTCTGCCTTGCTCTTGTTCGATTTTTCTCAACCTGTGTCTTCCATGTCAGGCGACGATCAAAGGTGACTCCTAGATAGTTTGGATTTTCTTCATGGCGCAATATTTTTCCATTCAATACCAGCTTAGGTTGCTGAGTTTTATTTGAGAGGGAGAACACTGTGCATGTTGTTTTCTCCTCACTTATCTTCACTAGCCATGATTTTGACCAGTCCTCTAGCGCTAATAAGGCTTGCTGTATTCTGCTGTTAGCTGTACTAATATATTCTTCAGATGTCCATATGGCTAGGTCATCTGCAAAGGAGGATGTGTGTACTCTGGCTGGAAAATTTTCTGTGATGTCATTTATATATGCTAGGAATAATGTTGGTGAAAGAACTCCTCCTTGGGGGACACCTTGCTCCAGCAGCATCATTTTGCTTGTTTGTCCTTGTACTTTTGTCCTGGCAGTTCTGTTCTCAAGGTAGTGGCTGATCTATTTATACATTTTTCCACAAACATGCATGTTTTGCAGTTTTACTTCAGTCCTTCCTTCCATACTTTATCAAATGCTTTTTCTAAATCTATCCAGACTGCTAGTGTGTGCTTTTTCTCTTGGAAGGCATCCTCTATTTCCTGAGCTATATAGGTTATTTGATCTTCAGTGGATCTGTACTTTCTGAATCCTGCTTGGTGTGGTGTTAAGAGTTTGTTTTCTTCCAAATGCCATGTTAGCCTGCCATTGATAATGCGTTCCATTAATTTTCCTACACAGCTAAGTAGACTGATAGGTCGATAGGCATTTGGTTCTTCAAGGTCTTTTCCTTTCTTTGGGATTGGTATTAGTATAGCTTCCTTCCATGCCTGTGGGACTATTCCTCTCTTCCAGCTGTTATTTAGGACTGCTAGTAGTTTCTTCTTTGCCTTGGTGCCTAGTCCTATTAGCATTTCATTTGTGATTCCATCCTTTCCTTGTGATTTCTTCTTTTTTAGGGTATTCATTGCCTGTTCCATTTCTTCCATTGTTAGATTTGCCATCATATATTCTGCTGCTGTCTCTGTATTTCTATGATGTATCTGTTTGTCTTTGATTGCTTTCTTCTGTTCGGTTGTAATATCAATGTGGTTTGCATTTGCATAGTGTTCCATTAGTGCATTTGCAGCCTTTTTCCTGTAAGTAAGGCATTTCCTTGTTTAATTGTTATTTGTTTGTTTCTAAGTCCTTCATTGTTCATGGCTTTCACTAGTTTCCATAGTTTGTTTCCATCCCTGTCAAAATTCAGGTTTTCTGTTTTTTCCCTCCAACAATCTCTTGTTGTTTGATTTACTGTTCTTTTATATTTTGCTGAGATGGCTTTGAGAGAGATATTCGCTTCAATTGTTTGTTCTCTCTCTCTGCTGTCTTCCTGGCATCTTCAACTTTGTCCTCCAAACTTTGTAGTTCTTCAGTCCAGTATGGTTTGTAATTTTTCTTCGCTCCTCTAGGAATGGACTCAGTGGCTGCCTGTATTATCGCTCTGTTTAGACTTTCCACCATTTGCTTTATGTTGCCATATCGTGTATTTATTTTTTCACAATATTTGTCTGTTAGTATGGCAAATCTGTCCCAATCTGCTCGTTTGTAATTCCAGCGGGGCAAGGGCTTTTGCTCCTGTGGAACATACTCCACATTCATTACAAGCTTGATTGGTCTGTGGTCACTACCTGCTAATTGGTCCAGCACATGGCGATCGATTTTGTGGAGGATGTCTCCTGTGCAGAAAGCTAAGTCTGGAGTAGAAGTGGTAAACCATCTTCTGGAGTAGAAGCTCGGTGTGTCATCCGCTTTGTTGAGTAGATGGAGATTTCTATTTTTCTATTCTAATTGCTAATTTTCTATTCTAGATGGAGAAGTCTATTTCCCAGTCCTCCAATTCATCACCTCTTTTGTCAGTATCTGGGTATCCCCATCTTTCTGAACGGCTATTAAAGTCTCCGACAATAATGCAGTTTGTGTCAGTTATTTTCATGTTTGAAAGTTTAAGGTCCTTATCTGCTGGGCTATACAGATTGTAGATTCTTATTTTCACGTCCTTTATCATTATATCAACACCTATAATTTCCGTTTGGTTGTCAGAGATCACAGATACTTCGCTGCAAGGTATTGTATTTCGTGTAAGTATTAGAACTCCTCCTTTGTGTCCTTCGCGGTCGAAACGTGTGGCCTGATATCCTCTGACTGAGAATTTGTGATTGGCGTTGAGGTGTGTCTCTTGGATGCATGCCACATCTATTCTATCTTTATGAAGACGCTGTGTTAGGGAGTCTTTCTTCTTGTAAACTCCTTCGGCATTCCACTGTAGTATGATGAGTGTCCGGGGTATTTGGTAAATAGCTCTTAACCTACTCCTCTGTGCCTTGACTCCACAGCACAGGGGAAGGTGACCACCAGTAGTCATGGGTGGACCCCCTCGAGGCAGGGGGCCCGGCACTATCGCCGCCTGATGGGACTTCACGGGATTAGCACCATATCGATTAATTTTGATTTGTGACATCATGAATTAAGTTACGTTGCACTGCTTTGTCAAGCCTGTGGCTCAGTACATCCGATTTCGACAAGCATTTATTCGGGATGCTTTCCCTAGCCTTTGACTGTCCCCAGTCTACCTACAAGGCAGCAGGTTTTACGTTGCACTGCTTTGTCAAGCCTGTGGCTCAGTACATCCGATTTCGACAAGCATGTATTCGGGGTGCTTTCCCTAGCCTTTGACTGTCCCCAGTCTACCTACAAGGCAGCAGGTTTGTGTGTCTCTTCGTCTGGTCCCTCTCCCTTGACCTGTCCGACATGGGTGGCCCTACCAGTAGCTGTGCTACCGTCGGCATAGCTCTTGGGGTCATTGGGACGCACAAGCCCCTCTACCTCGTCACGGTGGACACACAGCAGAGGGGGCCCCTGGTCTGACACAAATGTGTCTCCTTGTGAGGCTATTTATAGTGCTTGGTGTCTCTCCTGTCTGGTTCTCCCTACTAGACTTGTGTTAACTCTTCTCACCTCTCTAAGGCCTTATTGGAGATGCTGACAATAGGGTGTATTTTTAATGACTGCGCAGTGTTTGAAAATATTTCCGGTCCAAGTTTTGTATTCTCTCTGTAAAGTTCATGCAACGTAATCAGTCAATCAATCAATCAGGTGCCGTCTCCGCAATGAAGGTTGGCTGCAATGGATCTCCAACACTCTCTCTCTCTCTCGCCCTGATTACATTCTGTCAGGCTGACGATGTTCGTCCATCTCTTGATGTTATTCTCCCACTTATATCGTTGTCTACCTCTTGCTCGCTTACCCTCAACCTTGCCTTTCAGTATGGTTTTTATAAGAGTATCATGTCTTTTAACGTGGCCAAAATATTTCACTTGTCTCCTCTTTATTTCTTTCATCAACTCTTTCTCTTCATTCCCAGTTTTTCTAGGACCTCTGCATTTGATTGTTTTTGTTTCCATGAAATACGAACTATTCGTCTCCAGGGCTTCTTCAATGCGACTTTCTAGCTGCTTGTTCTTCTTCTTCTTTGCGTTCATCCGGAGTGTTTTTTCAGATGTGATCGCGGTGTGTCTAAGTTATGCGCCCTTGGGCCGAAACCCGTAAGCCAACACATCCGACTTTTAGCGTGCTTTTTTGACCAGGTAGCATTCCTGGGAGGCTCACTTTTTGCGGTACCGTCCACAACCCAGCTGGCCAAGTTGGAACGGTCGAAGTCTTAACGGTCATATCCCTCAAAGGAAGACAGGGACAGCCCATGGCATTTCTGCCATCCAGGGTGGCTTCCATAATTGCAGGGCCGACACATAGCGCCCTGGTGCTGGGTTCACCGAGGGAATCGTCACGTCCTGCTCATGGCTGCTTTAATTCCTCACTTCAATATATTGGGCATTTCGATCTCCCCGAGCAGTTCCCGCACAAACCAGACAGGTCTGCAGACGGTGTATCCACTCAGCGAGTTTTCGGACATGTGCTTGTCGTTGCCCCCGTCAGAGCTGTTCCAGGCACGACAGACATTCGGAAAACTACCTAGTCAGAGCTGTTCCGAACAAGAGCGGCATTCGGAAATAAGGTAGTCAGAGCTGTTCCTAGCACGATGGACATTCGGACAAGACATTTCACTCGGACGTAAATGCGTAGTGCCAATTTTTATTTTGCCACCGTAGGATGGCACTTCCGGCTTCGGCGGGCATTTTTAATGAGGTTAGCCTTCCTCGGTTCGAGGCACGTAGACTTATTGTTGTGATGTCGCCCACATCTCAGCTGCCCAAGATAGAACGATAAAAGATATCACGGTCGACCCTCAAGGGAAGGCAGGGGCAGACCATGGGAATTCCCTCGCTATCCAAGGAGGCTTCCATAATTGCAGAGCCAGCACATATTGCTCTAAGACTGGGCTCACCCGAGGTAGTTGCCTCGTCCTGCTCATGGCTGCTTTAGTTCCTCACTTCCATGTGTTGGGCATCTCGCTTGTCACTGGTCGCTCAAGCACACACCAGGGACGGTCAGTCTGCAGGCGACATCCACTAGGTAAGCTTTTGCTTTTGACTTCGGACCACGCAATGGATTCGCTAGCTGTGCGTTCCATTTCGTGTTATTGGGATGTTTTTCCACCTTTGTCTGCTCTCTACGAGTTAGATACAGACAATTTTTGTAATCATTTCATTCGACTGGGGCACTTCAACCTTTTGGTACTCGCTTACGAGGTAGGCTACATGTGCTGCCGGCTCAGCACCTTACCTCCGTGCAGCAGTAAGCGAGGAACGGCCAGGTCCTCCTCATCCGGGGATACACTCATATCCCCCAGCTGGAAGCCTTCGGACAGGTAACTGAACTGGGCATGTAGCGGTCTCAGTATCTCACCTCCATTTTTCGGTAGGTGAGAATCTGCCCGGCTCTCTCATCCAAGGTTAGTAGCGTAGAGGCGTTCAGCTACATCTCTCAGATGGAGGCCTTTGTGTAAGTGTCTGGACCAAGTTTGTGGCTTCGCGCGCCTGAGTTTAAAATTCTGACTGCTATCCTGTCTACCCGCAGAGTAAGCAGGTTTGTGTCTCTCTTAGTCTGGTCCTATCACAAGAGCTGTCCAATATTAGTTTAATATCCATTGGGACAGCGAGGACACTCAAGCTCCCCCACCGCGGCAAGGCAGAGACACATCGGGGAGTCGGCTTGTTCAATATCCAGGCTTCCGCGCCATACAGTAGCGTTGAATATACGTAGCATTTGACAATTCTCATTTTAATGCTTTATTAATCTCTCTAGATGTCAATACTGATTCATGCCGTTGAAAGCATTTTGGCCATTCCTATTCTCTTTTGATTTCTGTTTCACTTCTGCCATCATCTGTTATTACATGTCCAAGCTAAGAGAAACTTGTTACTTGTTCTAGTATCTGCCCCTTTACTGTGATGTTCATTGATGACCTTTCCTTTCACTGCTAATTATCAGTGTTTTTGTTTTGTGGATGTTAATACCTAAGCCACATTCTGCACTGTGCCTGTTTACTTCTTCCACTAGGTCTTGTAACTCTTGCTCACTTTCTGCTAGTAACACGGTATCGTCAGTATACAGTATCGTCACGTATAAACAATCTAGATTGCTTATGATTCTTCCATTGATGCTGAGTCCAGACATTTCAGCATGTTTAAATATTTCTATGTATAGGTTGAAGAGGCTTGGGGACAACATACATCTCTGTCGTACTCCTCTTTAATCTCTATGGGCTACGAATAATTATTTCCACATCTAATTAACACCATTTGTTCCCAGTACAAGTTATTAATAAGTCTGATGTCCTTTCCGTCTACTCCTATATCTTGAAGGCACGTAATTAGTCGTTCATGTTGTATTCTAACAAAAGCTTTCGTGTAGTATATAACATATATATCTTTCTGAACTTCCATATATTTTTCAATTAACATCCTCAAACAGATAATTGCTTCTCTGGTGCCGCTGTTTTTGCAGAATCTATATTCTTCTTCAGCTACTTCATCCATTTTATTTTGAATTCTTTCTCGTATGACCGTGAGTAGTATCTTAGTTAAATGGCCCATTAAGCTAATAGTTCTGTAATCCTCATCAACAGCTCTTGGCTTCTTGGGTCGTGTGATGAACAAGGATATTTGCTTCTGTAATCCCAAGAGAGATCAGTGTTTTGTTGCCAGAGAAAGAATTTGAGTGACTTCCAAATTCGTGGAACCACACTTTAGTTTTGTGGAAGTATGTCTGTCCAAATATATACATTTACTTTAGTCGAAGGATCAACATCACGGCACACGGGTGCAACTCATAAGTGCTCCGTTCTCCTCCTAACTCAAACCTGAGTCTGGAGAAACTCAGCTCAGTGCACGAACTCCGTAGCACCGGCGAGGATCCTGAAATACTTTGAGGTAGATTTTTAACTCAAAATTTTGCCCGGGCAGCGCCGTTAGGCTACTCTTTTCGATTTCCAACTGCCAAGGGATATTTTACGGCGCAAACAATACACACGGGCGTACCGATCTCACTACCCAGAGACCAGGGGAAATTTTATACTAGAAGTCCACGAGAAAAAATCCGGTCATTACCGGGGCCTAACCCGTGACCTCCAGCACTCAAGGCGGACACCATACCCGAGACTCACGCAGCTCCCTCGTGGATAAATATATACATTTATCCAGATAGAGCATTTCAGTTGGTAATGGCAAACTACTGAATGTAAATTGCCTAGTTGATCACAATCAGCCAACAAAAAAAGGCTGGGTTGATTATTATGAAAAGGACATGTAATATTTATTAGTAAAAACAAAACCATCAAAGCAAAGTCATAGAAATATTTATTTCCAGAGTGCGTCTCCAACAACAGAAACAACAGTCACAGAGAATCACTTCAAGGGGCCAACACTTTGAGCACACCCACCTTAAGCAACAGTCGTAGAAGCACATATCATGTTTGAATTACGAGAACACAAACGGTCGGTTTACACGACTCACTGCCTGAACATATCTTCACTGATCTTGTCACGTGTATACTATAGAAAACTACTATAGAAAATACAACTAAATTAAAGCATCTGATGAATCAGTATAGCTGAAATACACGTCTATTTTCAGTTAAGCTGTTAATTACCACAGTAGTTGTAAGTTTAGTTGCATATCCTTTACAGGACGTTGCAGTCACCCCAAGCATTTTTGGCTGTTTTCTTGGCAAGTCCTACATTCAGTAGTTTGCCACTGCTTTCTGAACAACCGGCATACAGGTCGTACCATTTCATAAAAACCAACGTGAGACTGTGTGCTGGCAAGTCGTACGTAGCTGTTTCGAATGCGGGATTATGACTGCGCCCGTAACCTCTGTGCCACGGAGCCCGTCAGTAGTTTAAACGGATTATAATTTCTTTTTGTTACACAGGTAAGGTTGCACTCATGTATGACAGCTGCCTCTGCAAAATCTTAAGTGATAAAGACCATCATGAAATATGCCAGGCAATCAATCATGTAACCTACTGTTTATGTTGTCATATATTCAAGTTTACAATGGAGAAAACATTGCTTTCAATATATTTCTGTGACATTTTAGTGCAGCCATGGTAATGTTTGCTTGCTTACCAACCGTGTGGTCTGGGATTAAAGATGTTTGTGTTCCTTCTTCCCACAAAATAGCCTCTGGGCTCTAACATAAACACTGGCCACCGCAAGCTCTTCTATTTCTGCTGCTCAACAACCACACAGAATGACATGCAAGTAGCAATTAAAATAAGAAATGTCTGGTAACTGCAGTCTTCTTAACATAGTTTCTTTAAAACTATCGTAGCATTTTCTTCAACTTTAAAATATGAGGCTTCAAATGAAAAACTGAATAGTGCGATAGAAATTACAATAACCATGTTATTGTCTTGTAACCTGTCAATATTGTTGTTAATGATGTCAAGAGTGTTAAGGATGTGCCATCATAGTGCAGACAAACACAGTGAAGTGTCATAAGGACAGTTTAAAGATGGCCGCCCCACTTTGACATGCAACCACCTTTTTTTTTTTTTTTTTACTCACATGAACCAAAGAGGAGCATTGTTATCCGTTTTTTGATCAGTGAAGGGTGAAACCCATAGAAATTCATTGGTATATGAAGGTCCAGTATGTTAGTGCATGCTTGTCAGTACAGCGAGTGTATGACTGGAGTAGGAAGTTCCAAACTTTTCACCCGATGAAGAGGTACATTAGGTGGTTCATGAGTGGTTACACATGCGACCAGACAACTTTTTTTCTACAGGAATCCAAGCACTCTATCGGTGCTGGAGGACTTGCACTGAATTCATTGGTGACCACATACAAAAATGATACATCTGTTCTTTACTTTTCCAGAATATATCACATAAAAAAATCATCTGAAGCTCCTCGTACCAACTACTAACATATATTGGATACTTGTAGTTACCTGTAAGGGACATCACAGAAAGCGCGTGTAGCAGTAGATGATCATCTGGGAACCAGGGCAACCGATCTGACCTCTGCTGGGTAGACACAGCAACTACCTCAAGGTGATCCACATCAAAGGAAATCATAACATTGATACAAGCTGTTCAGATCAAGGTAGAGAAATGATCCTGCAGGCAGTCAGGACAAATACAAGCTGCTTCAGACCAAGGCCGAGAAAACAACCAGCAAACAGTTTGGACAATTTGACAGAAAGACACGGCAGATGTTTCAGAAAAAAAAAAAAAATAAATTCAAAGTTTGTGTAAACTAGGCCGATACAGGAGTCATGAAATTGCTACATGGACACATTTGCCCAAGAATCTACAGCTGATGCCAGAATGAGGCTTGGAGGAAACAGATACACCCAGGATGCCTCATAGAATTATAATGGAGGTCCAGGGCTGAACAAATCACAATTCTCGCCATGTAACATCAGTCAACAATGTTCGCCCGTGGGGAGTGAGGCAACTAGACATGTCATGAACCATGTTCAAATAAGGATATTACAAACACAAGGTGTGTGTATGTGTATATTTGCTGCCGCACATACGGCAGAGACTCCATCAAATCTAAAATAACCATTCTCGAGGCAAATTAAAAGTGACTGCAATGAAATCTGTATGTACACGCTTAGGTATTTTTCTTTTAAAAACCTAAACAGCTTAAATTGGATAGTAAGATTATCAACAACCCTCCAATTTAAAAACCGGAATTTCATTGTGAAGTCAGAAACCACTCTCCGTATTTCTGTACTGTCCCCTCCCAAGTGTACTGTTGAATAATTTCCTGATGTCAACATACAAAAGTCCCATTAAAACAGTCTCCAGTTAAATGAAGAACAACCCATCCCACTAAATTTGCCATTTGAAGCAAAGAAAGAAATCCTGGAAGGATGGCTTGAAATAATACAATACACATATATATACACAAACATCTGGCCAGTTCTTGAAAGCTTTATGTGTCGGACAGAACAGTGAATACATTTAAGAAATTGACATAGTGCAAGTGCTAAATTCAACTCTGTCAACACAGAACGTTGCAAAGTGGGATGCTGTCCCATGGATGATAGCCCTGTTGTGTCCCAGCTGTAGTTCTTCCTCGGAGATGTTGGTTGTGTCAGGTGAAGAGTCCGTCCCAGGGTCACGTCACAAAACAAGAGAAGACACGAGTGTTATATCAACAAGATGGCGGTTATGCTAAAGCTTCGCTCAGTGCTTGCCGCTGTTGCTCTGTCAATTGGGCCACACAAACTTGAATGCATCTGATTTGACTGGAAAAACAACAAACATATTAATTATATCTTTTGGCCTGTCACATAGGACAATATCTGCACAGACAAATTACAATGATATATTGAGAATTAGGTGAAGTCACGGAGGTTAGTGTGCCAGCCTACTATGGCGGTGGTTTAGGTTCAACTCCCAGCAGAGCAGGGCTGTGTTTTCCCACTAGCACGATTATGTTCCCCCCAGCACTAGGGTTTCTGGGGATGCCACAGTGAAAATGACCAGTCACTATGTAGATCCAAGGGTTTCTGGCTAGATGCCACAGGTGAAAAGGACCATTTCCACTACATAGTCTGAGGGTCCGCTAATTCCCTAGCCTTTGACTGTCCCCCCAGTCTACCCTTTACAAGGCAGAAAAGGTTTTACGTTGCACTGCTTTGTCAAGCCTGTGGGCTCAGTACATCCGATTTCGACAAGCATGTATTCGGGTGCTTTCCCTAGCCTTTGACTGTCCCCAGTCTACCTACAAGGCAGCAGGTTTGTGTGTCTCTTCGTCTGGTCCCTCTCCCTTGACCTGTCCGACATGGGTGGCCCTACCAGTAGCTGTGCTACCGTCGGCATAGCTCTTGGGGTCATTGGGACGCACAAGCCCCTCTACCTCGTCACGGTGGACACACAGCAGAGGGGGCCCCTGGTCTGACACAAATGTGTCTCCTTGTGAGGCATTTATAGTGCTTGGTGCCCTCCTCCTGTCTGGTTCTCCCTACTAGACTTGTGTTAACTCTTCTCACCTCTCTAACCCTTTATTGGAGATGCTGACAATAGGGTGTTTTTTTTAATGACTGCGCAGGTTTGAAAATATTTCCGGCCCAAGTTTGTATTCTCTCTGTAAAGTTCATGCAACGTAATCAGTCAATCAAGCAAGCAGGTGCCGTCTCCGCAATGAGGTTGGCTGCAATGGATCTCCAACACTCTCTCTCTCTCTCGCCCTGATTACATTCTGTCAGGCTGACGATGTTCGTCCATCTCTTGATGTTATTCTACCCACTTATATCGTTGTCTACCTCTTGCTCGCTACCCTCAACCTTGCCTTTCAGTATGGTTTTTATAGAGTATCATGTCTTTTAACGTGGCCAAAATATTTCACTTGTCTCCTCTTTATTTCTTCATCAACTCTTTCTCTTCATTCCCAGTTTTTCTAGGACCTCTGCATTTGATTGTTTTTGTTTCCATGAAATACGAACTATTCGTCTCCAGGGCTTCTTCAATGCGACTTTCTAGCTGCTTGTTCTTCTTCTTCTTTGCGTTCATCCGGAGTGTTTTTTTCAGATGTGATTGCGGTGTGTCTAAGTTATGCGCCCTTGGCCGAAACCCGTAGGCCAACACATCCAACTTTTAGCGTGCTTTTTTGACCAGGTAGCATTCCTGGGAGGCTCACTTTTTGCGGTACCGTCACAACCCAGCTGGCCAAGTTGGAACGGTCGAAGTCTTAACGGTCATATCCCTCAAGGAAGACAGGGACAGCCATGGCATTTTCTGCCATCCAGGGTGGCTTCCATAATTGCAGGGCCGACACATAGCGCCCTGGTGCTGGGCTTCACCGAGGGAATCGTCACGTCCTGCTCATGGCTGCTTTAATTCCTCACTTCAATATATTGGGCATTTCGTTCGCCCCGGGCAGTTCCCGCACAAACCAGACAGGTCTGCAGACGGTGTATCCACTCAGCGAGTTTTCGGACATGTGCTTGTCGTTGCGCCCGTCAGAGCTGTTCCAGGCACGACAGACATTCGGAAAACTACCTAGTCAGAGCTGTTCCGAACAAGAGCGGCATTCGGAAATAAGGTAGTCAGAGCTGTTCCTAGCACGATGGACATTCGGACAAGACATTTCACTCGGACGTAAATGCGTAGTGCCAATTTTTATTTTGCCACCCGTAGGATGGCACTTCCGGCTTCGGCGGGCATTTTTTAATGAGGTTAGCCTTCCTCGGGTTTCGAGGCACGTTAGACTTATTGTTGTGATGTCGCCCACATCTCAGCTGCCCAAGATAGAACGATAAAAGATATCACGGTCGACCCTCAAGGGAAGGCAGGGGCAGACCATGGGAATTCCCTCGCTATCCAAGGAGGCTTCCATAATTGCAGAGCCAGCACATATTGCTCTAAGACTGGGCTCACCCGAGTAGTTGCCTCGTCCTGCTCATGGCTGCTTTAGTTCCTCACTTCCATGTGTTGGGCATCTCGCTTGTCACTGGTCGCTCAAGCACACACCAGGGACGGTCAGTCTGCAGGCGACATCCACTAGGTAAGCTTTTGCTTTTGACTTCGGACCACGCAATGGATTCGCTAGCTGTGCGTTCCATTTCGTTGTTATTGGGATGTTTTTCCACCTTTGTCTGCCTCTCTACGAGTTAGATACAGACAATTTTTGTAATCATTTCATTCGACTGGGGCACCCTTTAACCTTTTGGTACTCGCTTACGAGGTAGGCTACATGTGCTGCCGGCTCAGCACCTTACCTCCGTGCAGCAGTAAGCGAGGAACGGCCAGGTCCTCCCCATCCGGGGATACCTCATATCCCCCAGCTGGAAGCCTTCGGACAGGTAACTGAACTGGGCATGTAGCGGTCTCAGTATCTCACCCCCCATTTTCGGTAGGTGAGAATCTGCCCGGCTCTCTCATCCAAGGTTAGTAGCGTAGAGGCGTTCAGCTACATCTCTCAGATGGAGGCCTTTGTGTAAGTGTCTGGACCAAGTTTGTGGCTTCGCGCGCCTGAGTTTAAATTCTGACTGCTATCCTGTCTACCCGCAGAGTAGCAGGTTGTGTCTCTCTTAGTCTGGTCCCTATCACAAGAGCTGTCCAATATTAGTTTAATATCCATTGGGACAGCGAGACACTCAAGCTCCCCCACCGCGGCAAGGCAGAGACACATCGGGGAGTCTGCTTGTTCAATATCCAGGCTTCCGCGCCATACAGTAGCGTTGAATATAAGTAGCATTTGACATCTCCATTTTTAATGCGTTATTAAATCTCTCTAGATGTTCAATACTGATTTCATGCCGTTGAAAGCATTTTTGGCCATTCCTATTCTCTTTTTGATTTCTGTTTCACTTCTGCCATCATCTGGTATTACATGTCCAGCTAAAGAAAACTTGTTACTTGTTCTATTATCTGCCCCTTTACTGTGATGTTCATTGATGCACCTTTCCTTTTCACTGTGCTAAATTATCAGTGTTTTCGTTTTTGTGGATAGTCTAATACCTAAGCCACATTCTGCACTGGTGCCTGGTTTACTGCTTCCACTAGGTTCTTGTAACTCTTTGCTCACTTCTGCTAGTAAACACGGTATCGTCAGTATACAGTATCGTCACGGTATAAACAATCTAAGATTGCTTATGATTCTTCCATTGATGCTGAGTCCAGACATTTCAGCATGTTTAAATATTTCTATGTATAGGTTGAAGAGCTTGGGGACAACATACATCTCTGTCGTACTCCTCTTTAATCTCTAGGGGCTACGAATAATTATTTCCACATCTAATTAACACCATTTGTTCCCAGTACAAGTTATTAATAAGTCTGATGTCCTTTCCGTCTACCCCTATATCTTGAAGGCACTAATTAGTCGTTCATGTTGTATTCTAAAAAAAGCTTTCGTGTAGTATATAACATATATATCTTTCTGAACTTCCATATATTTTTCAATTAACATCCTCAAACAGATAATTGCTTCTCTGGTGCCGCTTTTTTTGCAGAATCTATATTCTTCTTCAGCTACTTCATCCATTTTATTTTGAATTCTTTCTCGTATGACCGTGAGTAGTATCTTAGTTAAATGGCCCATTAAGCTAATAGTTCTGTAATCCTCATCAACAGCTCTTGGCTTCTTGGGTCGTGTGATGAACAAGGATATTTGCTTCTGTAACCCCAAGAGAGATCAGTGTTTTGTTGCCAGAGAAAGAATTTGAGTGACTTCCAAATTCGTGGAACCACACTTTAGTTTTGTGGAAGTATGTCTGTCCAAATATATCATTTACTTTAGTCGAGGGATCAACATCACGGCACAGGGTGCAACTCATAGTGCTCCGTTCTCCTCCTAAATCAACCTGAGTCTGGAGAAACTCAGCTCAGTGCACGAACTCCGTAGCACCGGCGAGGATCCTGAAATAATTTGAGTAGATGTTAAACTCAAAATTTTGCCAGCTGGCAGCGTCCGTTAGGCTTAATCTAGTTCGATTTTCCAACTGCCAAGGGATATTTTACGCGCAAAACAATACACACGGGCGTCCAGATCTCACTAACCCGGAGACCAGGGGAAATTTTATAACTAGAAGTCCACGAGAAAAATCCCCGGGCATTACCGGGGCCTGAACCCGTGACCTCCAGCACTCAAGGCGGACACCATACCCGAGACCACGCAGCTCCCTCGTGGATAAATATATAATTTATCCAGATAGAGCATTTCAGTTGGGTAATGGCAAACTACTGAATGTAAAATTGGGCCCAGTTGATCACAATCAGCCAAACAAAAAAAGGCTGGGTTGATTATTTGAAAAGGACATGTAATATTTTTTAGTAAAAACAAAACCATCAAAGCAAAATCATAGAAATATTTATTTCCAGAGTGCGTCTCCAACAACAGAAACAACAGTCACAGAGAATCACTTCAAGGGGGCCCAAAACTTTGAGCACACCCACCTTAAGCAACAGTCGTAGAAGCACATATCATGTTTGAATTACGAGAACACAAACGGTCGGTTAACGACTCACTGCCTGACATATCTTCACTGATCTTGTCACGTGTTTCTATAGAAAACTACTATAGAAAATACAACTAAATTAAAGCATCTGATGAAACAGTATAGCTGAAATACACGTCTTATTTCAGTTAAGCTGTTAATTACCACAGTAGTTGTAAGTTAGTTGCATATCCTTTACAGGACGTTGCAGTCACCCCAAGCATTTTTGGCTGTTTCTTGGCAAGTCTACATTCAGTAGTTTGCCACTGCTTTCTGAACAACCGGCATACAGGTCGTACCATTTCATAAAAAACCAACGTGAGACTGTGTGCTGGCAAGTCGTACGTAGCTGTTTCGAATGCGGGATTATGGACTGCGCCCGTAACCTCTGTGCCACGGAGCCCGTCAGTAGTTTTAAACTGATTATAATTTCTTTTTGTTTACACAGGTAAGGGTTGCACTCATGTATGACAGCTGCCTCTGCAAATCTTAAGTGATAAAGACCATCATTGAAATATGCCAGGCAATCAATCATGTAACCTACTGTTTATGTTGTCATTATTCAAGTTTACAATGGAGGAAAACATTGCTTTCAATATATTTCTGTGACATTTTAGTGCAGCCATGGTAATGTTTGCTTGCTTACCAACCGTGTGGTCTGGGATTAAAGATGTTTTGTGTTCCTTCTTCCCACAAAAATAGCCTCTGGGCCTTCTAACATAAACACTGGCCACCGCAAGCTCTTCTATTTCTGCTGCTCAACAACCACACAGAATGACATGCAAGTAGCAATTAAAATAAGAAATGTCTGGTAACTGCAGTCTTCTTAACATAGTTTCTTTAAAACTATCGTAGCATTTTCTTCAACTTTAAAATATGAGGCTTCAAATGAAAAACTGAATAGTGCGATAGAAATTACAATAACCATGTTATTGTCTTGTAACCTGTCAATATTGTTGTTAATGATGTCAAGAGTGTTAAGGATGTGCCATCATAGTGCAGACAAACACAGTGAAGTGTCATAAGGACAGTTTAAAGATGGCCGCCCCACTTTTGACATGCAACCACCTTTTTTTTTTTTTTTACTCACATGAACCAAAGAGGAGCATTGTTATCCGTTTTTTGATCAGTGAAGGGTGAAACCCATAGAAATTCATTGGTATATGAAGGTCCAGTATGTTAGTGCATGCTTGTCAGTACAGCGAGTGTATGACTGGAGTAGGAAGTTCCAAAACTTTTCACCCGATGAAGAGGTACATTAGGTGGTTCATGAGTGGTTACACATGCGACCAAGACAAATTTTTTTCTACAGGAATCCAAGCACTCTATCGGTGCTGGAGGACTTGCACTGAATTCATTGGTGACCACATACAAAAATGATACATCTGTTCTTTACTTTTCCAGAATATATTCACATAAAAAAAACATCATCTGAAGCTCCCTCGTACCAACTACTAAACATATATTGGATACTTGTAGTTACCTGTAAGGGACATCACAGAAAGCGCGTGTAGCAGGTAGATGATCATCTGGGAACCAGGGCAACCGATCTGACCTCTGCTGGGTAGACACAGCAACTACCTCAAGGTGATCCACATCAAAGGAAATCATAACATTGATACAAGCTGTTCAGATCAAGGTAGAGAAATGATCCTGCAGGCAGTCAGGACAAATACAAGCTGCTTCAGACCAAGGCCGAGAAAACAACCAGCAAACAGTTTGGACAATTTGACAGAAAGACACGGCAGATGTTTCAGAAAAAAAAAAAAAAAATAAATTCAAAGTTTGTGTAAACTAGGCCGATACAGGAGTCATGAAATTGCTACATGGACACATTTGCCCAAGAATCTACAGCTGATGCCAGAATGAGGCTTGGAGGAAACAGATACACCCAGGATGCCTCATAGAATTATAATGGAGGACTCCAGGGCTGAACAAATCACAATTCTCGCCATGTAACATCAGTCAACAATGTTCGCCCGTGGGGAGTGAGGCAACTAGACATGTCATGAACCATGTTCAAATAAGGATATTTACAAACACAAGGTGTGTGTATGTGTATATTTGCTGCCGCACATACGGCAGAGACTCCATCAAATCTAAAATAACCATTCTCGAGGCAAAATTAAAAGTGACTGCAATGAAATCTGTATGTACACGCTTAGGTATTTTTCTTTTAAAAACCTAACAGCTTAAATTGGATAGTAAGATTATCAACAACCCTCCAATTTAAAAACCGGAATTTCATTGTGAAAGTCAGAAACCACTCTCCGTATTTCTGTACTGTCCCCTCCAAGTGTACTGTTGAATAATTTCATGATGTCAACATACAAAAGTCCCATTAAAACAGTCTCCAGTTAAATGAAGAACAACCCATCCACTAAATTTGCCATTTGAAGCAAAGAAAGAAATCCTGGAAGGATGGCTTGAAATAATACAATACACATATATATATACACAAACATCTGGCCAGTTCATTGAAAGCTTTATGTGTTCGGACAGAACAGGAATACATTTAAGAAATTGACATAGTGCAAGTGCTAAATTCAACTCTGTCAACACAGACGTTGCAAAGTGGGATGCTGTCCCATGGATGATAGCCCTGTTGTGTCCCAGCTGTAGTTCTTCCTCGGAGATGTTGGTTGTGTCAGGTGAAGAGTCCGTCCCAGGGTCACGTCACAAAACAAGAGAAGACACGAGTGTTATATCAACAAGATGGCGGTTATGCTAAAGCTTCGCTCAGTGCTTGCCGCTGTTGCTCTGTCAATTGGGCCACACAAACTTGAAATGCATCCTGATTTGACTGGAAAAACAACAAACATATTAATTATATCTTTTGGCCTGTCACATAGGACAATATCTGCACAGACAAATTACAATGATATATTGAGAATTAGGTGAAGTCACGGAGGTTAGTGTGCCAGCCTACCATGGCGGTGGTTTAGGTTCAACTCCCAGCAGAGGCAGGGCTGTGTTTTCCCACCAGCATGATTATGTTTTCCCACCAGCACTAGGGTTTCTGGGGATGCCACAGGTGAAAAATGACCAGACACTACATAGATCTGAGGGTTTCTGGGGATGCCACAGGTGAAAAATGACCAGACACTACATAGATCTGAGGGTTTCTGGGGATGCCACAGGTGTCCTAGTGAAAGATAACCTGTCTCAATGTAGATCCAAGGGTTTCCAAGGCTAGATCATGTGTCTCGCACTCTGAAAGTCATGGGCTCATGTCCGGGCTGTTTTATTCAGATGGGTGCTACTTTTCCTGAGATCTCTGGTCAGGGGTCATCCCTGGATCACACTTTGAGTGACAGTAACTTCAATGACATTTAAATTATTCAATAAGATAGAGATGGTATGTATAACTGTGTCAATGTAAATGCTGGCTGTATTGAAAAGGTTAACATTCTACAACATTTCAATTCCAACATTTTTTTAATGTCAGGGTGAAAATGAACAAGTCCCTTAGACAACTTAGTCAACGATATTTATGTCAGCGCCTGTCGACCTCACAGTCAAACAGTCAGCAAAGTTATCTAATAAGTCGAATAAATCAAAGAATTACAAATAAACTACAACCGTCCACTAACTGGTCCTGCGCAAAACAGTGGCTCTAAAATGGTATGAAAGAATCACCCATGCAGAGCTCCTGGAGAGAAATAGACACATTTCAGTGAAACAAGAGGTGAGGAAAAATAGATGCTGGTGCTGGATAATTTGTTGCGTATCCTTTACGGGACGTTGCACCAAAAAGCAGCACTTTTCAGCTGCTGTTGATGTACTAGGCAAGTGTTACGTTCAGTAGTTTGCCATTGCTTTCTGAATGACCGGCTCCCATATCAGCACGTTATAATCCAATGCGACATGGTCTGCTGCACAAATCTGTCGCAGCTGAGATTTGAACGCCTGGTGCCCGGGTCACAACGCGCTCGCAAAAACCTTTGGCCACGGAGACCGTGGTGCTGGATAGGACACATGAAAACCTGAGGATAGATAGATGCTATCTTGTCTGGAGCCCACAGGATCAACAAATTTGTGGAAGGCCCAAAAATCACACGGAGAAGAGAATTACAGACATGAATAATATTGGGAGGCGTTACAAAAGACAGGACAACACGGCGTGGTTTGGTTGACAACCTATACCCCATTGGGGGAAGACAGAGCAGAAGACGAAGCCAGGCAATGAACAGTTGACACTACAGGCGCCACAACAGACATCACACTACAGGTGGACAGACAGAGGCCTCAAAAATG
>JACEFZ010005486.1:0-65938 GCA_014155875.1 Cepaea nemoralis
AAAATTCCCTTTTTCCCCCCCGAAGTGTACAGAGCAATATACAAATCAGTCTTACAGATTGTTCAAAATACGACAATAAAACTGATATGTATACTGCTCTGGACACTTCTGGAAGACTGATAGATATACTGTACACTTCATAGATGTTCTGGGATATACTGCTACAAAGACTTCTTGGAGATTGAGAAATATACTGTTCCACAATATTCTTGAAGATTGAGGCAACATTCGTCTATTCATTTCTTAAAGACCGTTAATTATACTGCAATAGACACTATTTTGAGACACACATACACGCACACACACCACACACACACACACACACACATATATATATATATATTCAAAACAATGTTTTCCCGTAGTGAATTTGAATAACGAAGACACAAACAATAGATTGCACGATTTATTGCCTGGCATATTTCGCTGCATCTCGTCAGGTACATACTTCAGAAATCGCACAACTTACGTGAATTAACTAGATAAATTCTTCACGTTGAAATATACACATATTCGCACAGTAATGTCACTTATCTACCACGGTAATTTTAAGCTGACTAACATGTCTTTCTTTTTACACAATTCTGGCTTGCGTTGATAGATCATAATTGCTTCTGCAAATTTTAACAAGCGAGTATTTTGTGTTTTAAAACAACACGCTAAATGCAGTGTCTCTGTCCACGACATGGCCACTGTCGACAATGGCCTACCGATTAAAGACGCCGGGAGTTCCGGTGTGTCTGCCCCACGAGGCTCGCATTTCCTGTGTGTTGTATCTTTTTGACCCATTGAGGTATGTGTTTTAACACCCGTTTTTTTAAAGCTGTCTCTCTGTTCTACCAATGTAAACGGCCTGGCATCTACATGTGAATTGGTAAATAAAATTGTTTGTGGCGTACAGAGGAACAGGCTCTTTGACTGTTGGTGTAGGAATCGGTACGGTTTTATAAATGACTGGAGTTGCCGCACAGAATGTTCGACCTACTGCTGTATTTAAGCCGGTCTTGTAGACTTTGCATTACGTCATCCCCTCAAAAGGGGTTAGCTGGATGAATATCTTTTTTTTAGGGACTGTAGTTACATCTGCTTTGGGTTTGGGCTGTTCTCAGTGGCGCTTTATAAATCCTGTGGAGTACCCATTCAGGTTTAAGACATTCTTCAGAGTTTCAAATTCCTCTGTCAGTGTGTCCTGGGTGCATATCTTTCTAGCACGGTCAAACAAGGTCCGTACTAAGCCCCGTTTGTACTGGACAGGTGTGAAGCTCTGATAATTTAGGTATTGGCCAGTCCATGTTCCTTTGCGATACACTGATCTTTGAATTGTGCGTCTGCTCTACGTCCTCATTAGAATATCTAGGAACGGTAACGCTTCGTTGTGTTCGTGTTCCATAGATAGAGAGATGTTTTTATGCGTCATGTTCATTATGGCCTGAAACGATGTTGCATGTAGCTCGTCTGTGGTGATAATTAGTATATCGTCCACATAACGACGGTAAAAGGCCAAGTTGTTGATGTCTGAGGATCTCTTTTCTTGTAAATGTGCCATGAAGATGTCCGCTAGAATAGGACCAAGAGGACTCCCCATGGCCACTCCGTAATTTGGCGGTATGACTTAGTTAGAAAATTGAATTGTATTTTGGCGGTACATAGTAGTAGTAGCCTCTCCAGAATAGGTGCTGGTATGCCTAATTTTAGTTGTTTGTCTTCAATGCGTTCCCTTATTATTTTCACTGTCTCCTCTAATGGAACGTTAGTGAATAGGGAGGTTATATCCATGGATGCCATGTGTTTGTTATTTATGTCCATTGTATCCAATAATTCCACCAGTTGGAATGTATCTCTGAGTATTTTTGGATCGAAGGACTGTCGTACTGACTTTAATATTTCGGCTAGCCATCTCGCCATTAGGTGTTGTGCAGAGTTAACCATGGACAGGATAGGTCTTAGCGGGATGCCGGGCTTGTGAAGTTTGGGTAGACCATACATCTGAGGAGTGTGCGAGCCACGTGGTGTGAGCGTTTTTGCATGTGGCCTCACTGATGAGTCCCGCATTCACAAGTGACTGGATCTCTTTCCTCATTATAGCATCCTAGGTCCTCCGACTTGTTTACATTTTGATCTATCCTGAATTTGGATTCCTCTGACAATATTACATCCATTTTTCTCTGGTAGTCTGACATGTCCATCACTACTGTACCGCTCCCTTTGTCAGGTTTCAGTATGACGAGGGTTTTGTTAGCCTTTAATGCTTTTAAGGCAGTAAGGTGTTCGTTGGTCAGCGGACATGTCTGTTTAGAGGGTGTTGTGCGATACTGGTGTTCTAAATCTACCAGTTTGGCCTTCAGCCACCCGACCGACTCAGCAGAGGTAGGTGATAACTTAGAGACTTGATCAAACAACATTTCAAACTGTGCTTGCGACTCAACACGGTTGATGTATTTAGGCTTTATGCATAATTTTAATCCGTATGCAAGGGCCTCCGTTTCAATGTTGTTTAGTAAGTACGACGATAAGTTCCTCACATACTTCTCTGGGTTGTCTAGTACTGACGTTGTTACCTTTTCAGTGCTCAGTGATTTGTTATATATATATATATATATATATATATATATATATATATATATATATATATATATATATATATATATATATATATATATATATATATATATATATATATATATATTGCTCAGCACTCTTCTTCAAGACAGAGAGGTATACCGTTACACTTCATGAAGACTGATAAGGTTATTGATCTGCGCACTTCTTCAAGACCGTTGATTAGACTAGAAACACATAGCTTTGTCCATTACCTACTGTGCTTAGAAAACCCAGCACTTTACCGTGGTAACTAGCGTACTCTGTATTTAGTTTCTTATATGTATTCTGATTTTATTTACTTTTTGTTCTATTATAACGCCTTCAACCCTATTCCTTACGCCATTGCTCAAGAGACATAGAAGAAGGACAGCGAGGTTATCATGCGGAAGATAGCTGTGTGCGAGCGTGTGTGTGTGAGTTTATGTGTGAGTGTATGAGTATGTGTGTGTGAGAGTGTGTGTGTGTATGTGTGTGTGTGTGTAGGTGTGTTTGTGTTATCGACAGACCAGTTCCATTGCTGTATACTGGAGACTCCACTGTACCGGAAACGGAGATCACCAAAATATTGTTTTTTCTTCGTGTGAATATCCTGTAGGAACACAGCTTCCGCCAATGACTGTATATTTCCCGTACTTATAGCCACGAAGACATTCTTGTGTATTGTGTGTAGCATGCTGCACAGAACACCTTCCACAATATGTATATAAGACACAATTGTATACATATTTGCATCTCATCTCATCTCATCTCATCTTATCATGTTCCTCTTGTACCTTGTGGTGTCGAGGTGAAGTATAAACATCGTGAGAGTACCCGATTATGGTCTTCATGTATCGATATTCCCATGGACTCTGCTATTCCCTCCGTCCATCGTTTACATATTTGTATCAAAACACTATAAATACACTACAACCAACATACAACAAATATAAGCTATGGTCACCGATATATCAGGACAGCTGGACATCTCCAACACCGGCTGCTCTTTTCCTTCTGTGTTAACTACACTTAGATAAACGCATAACTGTAGTGATAACTATATAAATTATTCCTGTTGATTTCATTAACATGCATATGTCCAATCATATCTGACGGCAAAGTCATAACAAGAAACATCCACTGTTGTAAAACTATCTTCTCTTAAGGTTGGAGCACTTATAGATCCGTGTTCTCATTGATTATCCTAATGCAGGTGCTCGAGCTCATGTTTGTGGGGGAGTAAACTTCTTATCATAATTGTTTGTATTTATTATGCGACTTTTGAATCAGAAATGTCTCTCTTAAAATTCTACCACATGTCAGCTGACGGATTACCAGAAGTGACTTATGTGCCATGGCCATTGCCAATTCTGATATTTCCATGTGGAGTTTAGCACATTTGAGGTTAATTTAGGATTCACCTCCGGTACCCAGTGTGAATAATGTTTCTAGTACCATAATTGCTATTATTTCAAGGCACATACAGATGTGCCAGCCAAAAATAACATCAGAATTAAAGATAAATTATATTATTGAAATGGATGCCAGCCAGATTTGATATAATACATTATGTATATACCAATCTGGTTGTTATATATTAACTATTAAATTGAATATCTAACCGTTAAATCAAAATAAATTGGAAAGCATATTTAAAATACCAGCGCATCTTAAAAATGAATACATACCGCATTTAAACAATTAATAATAATTTGTTTCAACATATATCACTCGTGTAAAAGGTTGAAAAATTGTGCACATACATAATAACGTGTTTGTCTCCCTTGCTTCTTAATGTATGATATGTATCTCTGGGTTAAATATTTCCCATTTTATATGTCTCTATTGGGACGCAGAGGTGTTTCCAGGGCACCAGGGCCGGGTTATATACTGGCCAAGACCTATTGACGCGTCCTCGTCGAGCGTCCTGGGCAACAGGTCCCTTCGGGGTCATGGCTGAAGTCAATAGGATCGGCGATTCCTCCGAAGTCGGAGAGTGTCTGCCTGTATGGCGAGGAACCACCAGTCTGCACACCAATAAGCCAGACATGGGACAACGGATACTCACGCAAAACTCAGGTCCTGTATGACATCACACTGATGTTGGACGACAGGATGCCTTCATCCGACATACAGGACTTTGCGCTGGAGCTCAAGCCAACGAACGCAAGCAAGCAAGCAAGCATATGTCTCTATTTATTGAACATTTTATTCAAAGTTTACCTCACATTATAGAGATAAGTAGCATGATAGGTTGGAAGTACACAATAGTTATATTGTCATATATATAATTACATTATTGAATTATCAATTACATAATAACTACATAGCCATGAATAAATAATTATACACAATAGGTACACTGATTATTTGGTTGTTTCGGGATTTGAAATTTAAATATTGAGCACAACCTGGACTCGTGTCCAGTGTGTGCCGCGTGGTTGCACACCCGCTTCACACGCGTGATCCGGGGCTTGTTTCCGGATCCAGTCAGGGATATGCACTACTGACGAGCTCAAACGAGGGCGAAACTCGAGTATAGTACTTCCATGACGTGGATAGGCCTTAGGTTTGTGCCGGAATGCGATCGGCGTTGCCAGTAGTGGGTTGTGCTCAATATTTAAATAGGTACACTGTTATAATTTATTTTGTTGTGATATACATGTTGACGTGGTTACTATGAAGTCAATTAACATATTATCAACTACATAATAATTAAACTATTAAATTATCAATTAAATATATTACTATCATCATCTTCAATTCTCCACGTCATTTTTCTGCAATCAAAGGTATCCTTTCTGGAACATTAATCGAATCCCTATTCATTAGAATTCCATCGGCCTGATTCTTTTCTATAATGGCCATCGTCTTTGTTATCATTGCCCCGTATCACACCATTGTTTGTCTGTTTCTTTATTTGTATTATCAACAGCACCTATTCCATAACATCCAAGTATCAATATAAACGCTCTTTTCGTGTCAACGTTGTGTAAGAAATATCAGACATGAAAGCACATGGGCGTATAAATCACATCAGAATTATAAGGGAGGCGTTTAAGGCAAGCTGGAAAAAACAAGAAGCGATTGAGAGACAATAAGAAACTAAGAACAAGTGTAGGGACAAAAACTATTACTGACTAAAGAACTAAGTGGTTGGAATGTTTAGTTAGAATTGAACATGATTAATCAGCAGTTAGTGCGTTCTTAGAACAGTCAGATAAAAGGTTACTTGTAGAAATCAAAACAAGAATCGCATTGAGAAAAGATAGCCTTAGTACTCCCTCCCCACCACCCTCCAGGGCAGGGGTGACTCCCGCCTCACCCCCTCCAGTGTGCAGACCAGTGTACCCATCCTCTTCAAGCAGTGTCATGGCATTTCGATCTCTCAACGTGGAGTTTAATATATTTGGGCTCATTTAGGATCCGCTTCCATTACGAATGATGTTTCCGATTACTGTAACTGATATTATTTTAAGGCACATACGTATGTGCCTGTCAAAAAGTACATAAATATGTATAATCATCGTCATAATATAGATAATCGAAAGCTAGTCTAGATGTAATAGATTCAAATTATACCAATCTGGTTGTTATATATTAACTATTACGTTAAATATCTCACCGTTAAATCTAAATATATTAGAAGACACATTTAAAATACTAGCGCATCTTCAAAGGTAATACATACTGCTTGCAAACACATTAAAAACAAATTTTTTTTTCAATATATATCACTCATTTGCAAGAGAAGGTCAACCAGAGAGACGAATGGAGACGGATTGTATCTGCAGAAAAGAACCTCAATGGCTTGGAACGCTGAATAAGAATAAGAATAAGAAGAAGAAGATATATCACTCATTTAAGAGGCTGATAAATTGTGCACATCCATAATAACCATTCTTGTCTCCCTTGCGGCTTAATCTATGATTTGTATCCCTTCTTCTGCCTCTTCTTCTTCAGCATTCCGAGCCATAGAGGTTCTTTGCGACAGATACAAGCCGTCTCCATTCGTCTCTCTGGTTGACCTTCTCTTGCCAGTTGCTTATTCTAAGTACTTGTAGGTCTGTATGTATATTATCTCTCACCGCCTTCTTGGTCTACCTCGGGGTCTACGGTCATTTATTTCCCGAGTGTAAGCGAGTTTTGTTTCCCTATTACCTTCCATTCTTTCTATATGCCCCAGCCATTGCAGTCTATTAGCCTTCATGATACCAGTGATTAGCAGGGACTTAAACAGATAATAAATTCTTTGTTGTTTCTTCTTTTCCACTCTCCACTTTGTGTATCCCTAATGGGCCCAAAGATTTGTCTTAAGAATTTGTTCTCGAAGGTTCGTAACAATGATTTGTATCCCTGAGTTAAATATACATTTGGGATTAATTTAGGATCCAATTCCAGTATGAATAATGTGTCTATTACCATAAATGATATTATTTCAAGGCACATACGTATGTGCCAGCCAAAAATTAAAGTGACACAATAATAAAGCCACATAAGCAAACAAAGCACATTACACTTGATATAATGCATTCAAATTACATCAGTCTGGTTGTTATATATTAACTAGAGAGTTAAATATCTTACTGTTGAATCTAAATACTTTGGAACGAATATTCAAAATACTTGACACTCCGTCAGAAATTGTCCATACACTTGCAAAATATTAATACAGATTTATTTCAACTTATATCACTCATTTAAAGAGGCTGAAAAATTGTGCACATCCATAATAACTGTTCTTGTCTCCCTCGCGGCATAATCTATGATTTGTATCCCTGGGTTAAATATTTCCCATTCCAGATGCCCCTATTTATTGAAAATGTTTATTAATAATTTACCTCACATTATAGAGATTAACACGAGTTTCCATATTTATAATGTCACGCATAAATGGATGTACTCAAATCTACAGCAAGCGTGATTTTGATGAAAAGTGTAATATCAGATGTAGAAGGGTGTGTATGTTTAGTGTTGGTGTTGCGAGCTGATTAGTTACACGTAGGAACGTTCATGGTCTGTGACCATCGCTGTCAGTTAAAATACTGGAATCCTCATTGGAACAAGGCGTCATTTGCTTTGTTTGTGGTCAGAGAGTTTGAAAACTTGTGAAATCTATACAAGAATGATTGCTCATAATGGAGACAGTTTGAGTCAGAAGTGACTGTATGCACGAGGTAGACAGATTTCACAATGGAAGACAACGTCATTAATGAACCGCGCAGCGGGAGCCCTTCAAGTGTGGCAAATGACACAGTAACACGGCAGATGGACAAGCTGGTCAATCACAAGAGGCGACACACTGCTGATGAAATAGCCATGGATTTCAACTTGAGTCACGGTGCTGTATACACACTTTTTGAGACGATGACCTCGACTATAGGAATGTGTGTAGGACATAGGCCTCAAGACAAACATACATGGTTGAGATTTATCATTAGTATTTGTATCGTCATGATCGAGAAGGAGATGCTTTTCTCCCTCACATCGTTATAAACAAGACACTATGAGGCAGTCGATGTAGTGGACACACCCGTTGACTCTGATTACGAAATTAAATAATTTAAGACACATAAATGCGTTGAGAAAGTCGAGATGCACATCATTTGGGATATGAAGGGTCTTATATAGGCGCAATTCATGGTGACAGGAGTCAGCTCGTGCCAGTGTGGAGCATGCACCATGCGTTGAGCGAGATTCCTTGCATCGACTGAGCGGAAGAGTTAAAAATACTCTTGAAAGGACGACACGGGCAGAGACCGTCACAGGAACAAGACGGATCATAAGCCGCGTTGGCAATGGCAAGAGATTGTTGAGTGATGGAATATTTTATATCATGATTGTAATGACTGTGAATTGTATACTCGTAGTAACTAATTATGTCAAACATAAACCGACACCCCTGGACAACATCGAATATTTGATGATTTTGATCCGTCATGTTCCTGTGACGGTCTCCGCTCGAGTCGTCCTTTCATGAGTGTTGTTTACTCTTCCGCTCAGTCGATGCATGCGATCTCGCTCAACGCATGGTGCATGCTATTCACTGGCACTACCTCACTCCAGTCACCAAGAAATGCGCCTATATAAGACCTTTCATATCCCAAACGATGTACATCTTGACTTTCTCAACGGATACATGTGTCTTGAATTATTTTTGCTTCCTAATGAGAGTCAACCGGTCTCCATGGATAAGGAGTTTAACGACTTTCTCCGTAATCCCGTATATCCACGTGAGGAACACAGCTGCGAAAGATTCGGCAGCGGATTGCGTCGCGTCGTTTTCTTACGGGGTATGTGAGCCGGTCGCTCAGAAAGCAGTTTCAAACTATTGAATATAATCTTGCCAAGAACATCAACAACAGCTAAAAAAATTAATGCTGGTGTTGACTGTAACATTCTGTAAGGGATATGTAACTTTAAAAAAAAAACACATCGGAGTCAATGGGTGTGTTCACTGCATCGATTGCCTCGTAATGTCATGTTTGTAACGATGCATCCAGGACTCGTCGCATGTCACAGTTTGATGGAGAAAAGCAACTCCTTTTCCAGCATGACCATCCAGATACTACTGATAAATTTCTATCGTGCATGTATGTGATCAAGGGCACGATGCCTTGGGATCTATGTCTTACACACATCCCTATAGTCGAAGTCATCGTGCCAATAATTGTGTATACAGCACCGGAACTCAAGTTGACATCTACGACTATTTCATCAGAAGTGTGTCGCCTATTGTGATTGAAGAGCTTGTCAATCTTCAGTGTTACTGCGTCATTTACGGATACTCACGCAAACCTCAGGTCCTGTATGACATCACACTGATGTTTGACAACAGGATGTCTTCATACGACATACAGGACCTCGCGATGGAGTTCACAGCCAGCGAACACAAGACAACAAGCACTGCGTCATTTACCACACTTGAACGTCTCCTGCTACGCGGTTCATTAATGACATTGTCTTCCATTGTGAAATCTATCTACACATGTCATACAGTCTCTCTGACCCAGACTGTCTCCATAGTCAGCAATCATTCTTGTGTAGATTTCACAAGGGTTCAAACTCTCTGACCAAACAAACAAACAAACAAACGACACTTCTTTGTTCCAACGAGGAATCCAGTATTTTAACTGGTTGCGATGATCAAGGACAAGGAAGGTTTCCATGTATAACTGATCAGCTCGCAACACTAACACTCAACATTCACACACTTCTACATCTGTTATTAGAGACAAGGCATATTTCATCAAAATTACGCTTGTTTTAGATTTGAGTACATTCACTTATGACATTATAAATATGGAAAATCGTGTTGGTCTCTATAATGTGAGGTAAACTATGAATAAACATTTTAAATAAATAGGGACATCTAGACTTAGAAATATTATACCCAGGGATATAAATCACTAGATTAAGCCGCAAGGGAGACAAGACCAGTTATTATGAATTAGGACAATTTTTAAGCATCTTAGATGAGTGATATACGTTGAAAACAATTGTTATTAATTTGTTACAACTATATGAATTCCTTTTGAAGGTTCGCTAAGTATTTTAATATGCATTCCGATTGCTTTAGATTCTACAGTAAGACATCCCACCAAATGGCTAATATGGAGCAACCATATTGGTATATTTGGAATGCATTATATCACGTCTAGCTTCCGTTTACGTATATATAAAGATTGGTGGCTTTTACCTGCATATTTGGCTGGCACATACATATGTGCCTTGATATAATATCAGTAATGGAAATAGGAGCATTATTTATGTTGCGTACTGGAAATTGATTCTTAATTAACCCCACATGTAATTAAACTCCACATGGAGAGATCGAAATACCATAACGCTCAGAATCCGTAAAGACCATGGCATATATCATAAGTCACTTCTGGTAATAAGTCAGCTGACATTTGGTAGAATTTTAAGAGAGACATTTCTTATTCAAAGGTCAACCCCCCACCCCCTCCCCCCCCCCCCCCCCAAAAAAAAAAGAAATAATTAAAAAAAATAAATAAATTAGCTCGAGCGCCTACATTGAGTTAAACAATGGAAATACTGAACTATAAGTACTTCAACTTTATGAGAAGGTAGTTTAACAACAGTGGATATTTATAGTTATGACTGTGCCGTCAGATATGTTTGGTCCTATCGATGTTAATGAAATCAATTGCATTTTTTAAAGAAGTAATCACCACAGTTATGCGTTTATCTAGGCGTAGTTATAACAGACGGAACAGCAGACGGTGTTGGAGATGTCCAGCTGTCCTGATATATCGGTGACCACTGCTTTTATATGTTGTATGTTAGTTGTATTGTATTCATAGTATTTTGTTGCAAATGTGTATACAATTGTTTTGTATGTACACGTTGTGGAAGGTGTTCTGTGCAGCATGCTACACAAAATACACAAGAATATGTCTTCGTGGTTATGCTTACGGGAAATATAGTCATTGGCGGAAGCTGTGTTCCTACCGGATATTCGCAATAAGAAATAAAATGTTTCGGGGATCCGCGTTTCTGGTACATTCATTCATTCAGTAGCATGTCCTTTAGAGAACCTCGCTCCCATAACAACCTTCCAGAAAACCTCTCGTTCATAAGCAAGATGTCCTGCGTCTGATACACCCATCTGGAGATCATCCGCCACATCCTGCACCCATCTTCTCTTTGGCCTTCCTCTTCCTCTCTTCCCAGGCATATACCCTTCCATTATTGTTCTCTCCAAACTTTCGTGACGTTTCAAGTGACCGAAATATTTCAATTTTCTTTGTTTTATCGACTTTAATAGCCAACCTTCTTCAATATTCAACTCTTGAAGTATGGATGCATTTGTTCTTTTCTTTACCCAAGATATTCTTAGAACTCGTCTATAACATTTATATTCAAAGGCGTTTATGCGCTGTTCAGCTTGTTTAGTAAGTGTCCATGTCTCACAGGCGTATGTTGCAATGGGAAAGATGCATGCTCTTAAAAATCTAATTTTTGTAGTTTTGTCTTTCCCACTCCATAATTTATTCAGCTGTTTTAGTCTTTGAAGAGCAATTGATAGTCGCCGTTTAATTTATTTCATTGTGTCGCCGTTGTTGGTAATCAATGACCCAAGATATTCAAAATTTTCCACCACATCCAATTTTTCCCCATTAATGTATATTTCTTTCTCCATAGTAGTTTTATCTGTATGCATTATCTTTGATTTTGCTATGTTAAGATATAAGTTTTGATTTTCACTATTCAATTGGGTTGAGGCTATTAGATTTTCTATGCCATCCTGTGTTGTGGAGAGTAATACTGTATCATCAGCATATCGAATCTTTGGTATGTCATGGCCGCCGATATTTAGGGCATCATATAGCTCCCTGTTTATATCATCTCTTACATTTCTCATTATATTTTCGGCGTACAGGTTAAACAAATAGGGTGACAGCACGCAGCCCTGACGGACTCCTTGCTTGATGTCAAACCAATCTGATGCCTCGCCATCTATTCTAACTGCTGCTTGTTGGTCTAGATAGAGCATTTTTATGAGTTGTACTACACGTGAAGGAAAGCCCATATTCTTCATGATTTCCCAAAGTTTCTGATGTTGTACACAGTCAAATGCTTTTGAATAATCCACAAAACATGAGAATAGGTTTACATTAAATTCTCTGCACTTCTCTATTATTAAACGCATGTTGAATATGTGATCTCTTGTTCCTCTTCCTTGTCTAAATCCAGCTTGAACTACGTTAATCTCTTATTCCATTTTCTTACGAAGTCTTCCCATTATGACTTTTAGTAGAATTTTACTTGCATGACTGATCAGGGCAACAGTTCTATAGTTGGTGCATAATTTCAGGTTGCCCGTTTTTGGTATTGGAATGAAGATAGTTCTCTTCCAATCTTTTGGCCAAATACCATATTTCCAATCTTTGTACATAATGCATGATATATGTGAATGCTTTTTTCTCCTCCAGCTTTAATTAGTTCAGCTGGTATCTCATCACATCCAGGTGATTTACCATTCTTCAGGTTCTTTATAGCCCGAGCAATTTCATCTAATGAGGGTTCAGGTTCTGTCTCTGCTGTCATTGGCTCATGTATCTCATTCATATCCTCACTGTCACTCATATCATACATTCCACTGCAGTACTCCTGCCATCTTTCTAGAATTTGTCTAGATTCTGTTAAGGTATTTCCCATCTTGTCACAAATGACATTCAATTGAGGTTGAACATTTCTTGTCAATAACTTCATTTCTTTGAACATTTCATAATCTCTTCCAGTCTTATGATATTGCTCTATTCTGGTACAGCAATCTTGTATATATTGATTTTTGTCCTTTCTTGTGTTATTTCTTATTTCTCGAGTTAAAGATTTATACTTCATCCTGCTGTTATCGGATTCATCTCCTTTCTGTTTCAGCTCCTTCGTTGTTTTATTAATACTAACGTGTCTGATGTAATCCATGGCTTAAGTTCCTTTTTTTGGTCGGAATTAAATCTTTGGCTGCATTTATCAAGAATATCCCTAGCTTGTACTGCCAGTTCATCAGGTGTCATTTCTTCTTGTACAGACATCAAGACCTCAAAGCGATTCCTAACTTCTATGTTGTATGCATCCGGTATTTTTGTGAGATCAAAACGAATTGGCCTTGGTCCTCGGATAAGCTTTTTGAGTTTTAATTTCAGATCTGCTTCTAATAACTGATGATCTGTATCACAGTCTGCACTTCGTAGGGGTTTTGCAGATGTAATGGTGCAGTGTTTCTGGTACAGTGTAGGCAATAACAGCAGTGGTAATTGGCTGTCGATAGCACACACTCACACTACACGCACACACAGTCACACACACACACACACACACACACAGACAATCTCTCAGACACACACGCGTGCTCTCCGCTATTGCCCGCATTATAACCTTGTTGTCCTTCTTCTATGTCTCAACAATAAGTACTTCTTCAGCCGACTCATTTGCATTTCCTTGTCTCCAACAACCATGGATGCTTAAGTTAATAAATCCACAGACATTCCCAGTGTGGACATTACAGGGAGTAAATGAGATAGACATAGCGACAGGAACATGTAACAGTGAGAGAGAGAGAGAGAGAGAGAGAGAGAGAGAGAGAGAGAGAGAGAGAGAGAGAGAGAGAGAGAGAGAGAGAGAGACACAGTCAAGGACAGAAAAGGTAAAGGAGTGAGAATGAGAGAGATATAGAGAGAAATAAAGGGAGATAGAGAGTGAGATCGATATAATAAGAAATGGGGACAGAGCAAGCGAGCGAGCGAGCGAGAGAGAGAGAGAGAGAGAGAGAGAGAGAGAGAGAGAGAGAGAGAAAGAGAGAGAGAGTGGGGGGACAACAGAGAATGACAGAGAAAGGAAAGAAGAGAGAGACAGAAAAAGTAACAACCAGAGTAAGAGAGAGAGAGAGAGAGAGAGAGAAGAGAGAGAGAGAGAGAGAGAGAGAGAGAAAGAGAGAACAACAGAGAATGAAGAGAAAGTAAAGAAGAGAGAGAGACAGAAAAATTAGTAACCAGAGTGAGAAAGAGAGAGAGAGAAAGAGAGAGAGAGAGAGAGAGAGAGAGAGAGAGAGAGAGAGAGAGAGAGAGAGAGAGAGAGAGAGAGAGAGAGAGTTACAATTTTTAGTGTTAATCTATGTCTGTATATGTTGTCCGTGTACTGCTGCTTGCTTTGCGAGAGAATTATTTTGTTACAATTGGAACAGATGATACATTTGTTACACGTGACACAGATACTGATGATGACGACCTGGCCATAGGGTTACTTGCTATTTCCATTCAAGCTGCATTCATAGTTACCGTCACAGTTGTATACATACTCCCTGGCGAAGTGGTGGTACACTTAATGCATTTTGACAATCTGAAAACAGAGTAGACATCGAGTCTGGTTGTCCAGCGTAGTCAGCGGTTTATAATCCCTTTGACATTCTGATACAGCGATGCTGTCTCGGCTTGTCAAGGTCCTATTGGGGATAGAGAAGAGGACAGACGATAGAGATAAGGACATGGGGTGAGTACGGAGGAAAGAGAATAGCCTAGATGCTGACGACCGGACTGTACCCGTGAAAGACAGTGTCACCTTGAATAGAAGTACGCAATACGCCTAGCCTTAACCAGGCGTATGCGAGACACCTGACTTCCCACGAACTACACGAGGGGCAGATACCTCGTGACCACCGGGCAGTCGAGGAGAAGCCAGACGGGCTTTGGACTTGACAGAGAGAGGATGCATGATTGAGAGTGTGACAGGATAGACTATACCTGGGACTTCAGGATTTGAATAGCTGAGCCGTGTGACTTGTGCTTGTGTGTGTGGCTGTGATACGAGAGCGTAGTGGCTTTATCGTAACGTATTGCTGAATTATCGCCACATTATGATATGTTATGAGTTTGTGTGAGAATGAACGCTGATGAGACATTGTTGTTATTGTGATTATATCCTAACGTAATAAATTATATCTTATTGACTCATGCGTTTATGTCTCATCTATGCTCGCACTATCTACCTGTCTTGAACCCTTCACTTTCAAATACCTCTAGACGTTGACAGGTTAACTATGGGGCTGGGGGGGGGGGGGGGGGGGGAACGTCCGTTTTGGAGAGTCCTAAGACAGATAAAATAACAACCGTGACAGCTCTTGGACTAGCCAAGTAAAATTATACACGACAACACGACAACGACAATCTAATTGTGTGTGTGTGTGTGTGTGTGTGTGTGTTTATATATATATATATATATATATATATATATATATATATACTATATATATATATATATATATATATATATAGATTATCCTAATTCCACTCTGAAGTCTATTCTAAAACTAATTACTGATATAATTCTCTCTCATTACATGACATTGACATGAACATGACTATACGACGATATTAATATTTTTCTTTTCAACAACAGGTCGATGTATTACATGTATTACCTGTAAACATGTTGCAGAAACCACAAAAGCAACTACAACAGAAGTCACCAGTAGTGCTGGAGCAACACCCTTGAAAATCAGCTTTATATCTTTGATTGCAATTCTAAATAGCCACTCATTTTGTTTTCATTCATGTAAATTTGATGTACCATTTTATAATCTTACTAAAAGGTAAATAACCAACCAATACATTTCATAATTAATCCCCAAGGGAAATAATCTTTTTGTGTACATAAATAGTTTTGTAAAATTCTAAAATGTCGACTTTAGAAAAGTGTATTGAATTAGGCAAACAGCTAGGATACACAGGAGATAAGCTAGCAAACTGGAGTGAAAAGACACATGCAGATAACTTGCTAAGGGAGGAAAGAGCTTTAGAACGTGAACTAGAAACTAGAAGAAACTAGAATTAGCAGCAGCCAACAAACAGAAAGAATTAGAAGCAGCTAACAAAAAGTTAGAAATTGAAGCTGGCACCAGACAGAAAGAATTGGAATTAGAAGCGAAGAAAATTGAGTCAGAAACACACATGAGAGTAAAGCAATTAGAAATAGACTCTAACATAGAGATCTCAATGAATAAATTAAAAAGCAAAGAAGAAGAACATAAATTTAATAAGTTCCATGGAATAGTAAAGCTCTTTTGTTCTGGAGACTCAATCGGCGCACGACAGAAAATTTTGAATGTTTAATGCAATACCATGACATTGCAAAGGAAAATTGGGCTTTTTATATACATGCAAAAATTTTGGGTCTAGAGCCATTGACAGTAATAGAAACGATACCTCAAGATTTTAAAAAACAAATTATATTTCATCAAACAGAGGATATGCAACATTTCTCATTAGACACGCTGGATATCAATCAGTTCGCTAAAATATGCCCATAAGCTAATCAAACATTCATAGATTACATCTCAACAACACAAGATGTTTCACTTGGATTAATCAGCAAAATAGAGAAAAGCTTCGAACATTAAAAAAGTTAATGATTATAAACAGATTAAACACATTACCAAAAAGCCTTCTCCAAAATTTTTTTCAACAAAGTGATTGTCAGACTATTCTGACATTGAAAAAAAAAGTAAGCTTTTTCTCAGCAACAGAGAAATCTTTATTCTTAATTATAATCAAATATGTACAGCTGCTATAAATGAAACAAAACAAAACCATTTCAGAATAGCAGTAAAACTAAAATGAAGTACTCAACATGCAAATATTGCAAATTATCACATGATGATTACTCTATGTGTGATGAAATCCAATTTTTAAACATCACCAACAAATGATGGTGAACAAGCAAAAAACAAAGCTACAGAGTACAAAAGAGCTGTTAAAGCTTCTTTTCCGGGCTTATGGCCATTATTCTTCGAATTGTGAGGGTCGTCGCATGCTAAAAGAAGCAAATGGTATTTTAATTGATACCTCATCAAGTGAAGATGAGAATAATACATCATCATCATCAAGTGCCGTGCCGACTGGCGTAGGTGTTCGTGGCTCTCCACGGATCTCGGTCTTTGGTTTTCTGGATCAACTCTGCTGCTGATATTCCGCCATGCCACCGTCTCAATCCATCCAGCATCATTTCTCTTGGTCTGCCTCTGCCTCTCTTCCCCTGGATCTTTCCAGTTGTTACGATGTTCTCCAATGCCTCTCTTTCATCACGTGACCGAAGAATGATATTTCTCTCTGTCTTATTGTTGTATATAATGTTCTAGTTTCATTAGCCTGTTTCAGGCAGTCATCGTTAGTTACTCTAGCAGTCCAAGGAATTCGCAACATTCGTCTCAGGAACCACATCTCGGTTGCTTCTAATTTCTTCTTACTTTGTTCATTTACATTCCAAGATTCACTGCCATACAGCAAAACTGGTTCTACATTGCATTTCAGTACTCTCTTTCTTGCATTCAGTGATAGTGACTTATTGCACAAGATACTCTTCATTTTCTGAAATGCGGCTTTTGCCTGTCCTATTCTGCTCCTAATCTCTGTCGTACATCTTCCATCTGATGTTATAAATGCCCCTAGGTATCTAAAATTATCCACTTGGTTAAGGATTTTTCCTTCTATTTCTATGTCACATTTTGGTGTCACCATTTTCTTTGATATTACCATTGTTACTGTTTTATTTATATTCAAGGAGAGTCCTTTCCTTGCACTCTCTGTTATTACAACGTCTAATAATTGTTGTAGGTCTGTTGAATTATCCACCACCAATTCTGTGTCATCTGCATAGCGTTTGTTATTTATATTATAACCTCCAACTAGTATTCCTGGCATCTCTTTGATCTCTCTCATTATTACTTCGCTATACAGGGAGAAAAGATCTGGTGACAAGACACACCCCTGTCGTACTCCTAGATTTATCTGTTCGTAACTACCCTCTTTATTTCCCATTTTAATTGCTGCCACTTGGTTTTAGTAAACATTCTTTATTATTCTTAAATCTTTTCCATCAATGTTGATATCTTCCAACATTTTAATCAGTTCATCATGCTTTACTTTATCAAATGCCTTAGTATAATCTATGAAGCACAAATATATGTCTCTCTGTTTCTCTATTGACCTTTCTATTAGTGTCCGTAATGTATAAATTGCATTGTTTGTGCCCTTTCCTTCCACAAATTCCTACTGTTCTTCACTAATTTCCATTTTTATTTTCTTTTTGAATCTTCTCATTATGATTCTGAGTAAAAGCTTAGTGATATGGTTTATGAGGTTAATTGTACGAAAATCTTCACAATCAATTGCTCCTGGTCTTTTTGGTATAGCTATAAATACAGATTTCAGCATATCACTGGGTAAATATTCACTACTGTAAATATCATTCAACATTTTGGTTAATATATCTACTCCAAATTCTCCCAACACTTCTAATTCTTCTATTGTGATTTCATCTTGCCCAGCTGTTTTTCCTTTTTTTCATATGTTTCATAGCGTCAGCGACTTCTTCTTTCAGAATAGGTGGACCTTCTAAGTTACTATCTTCTGTTAATTCTTCCCTTTCTCCGTCATATAATTCTCTTATATACTCATTCCACCTCTTCATTATAGCACCTTCCTCTAATAATATCTTTCCTGTTTTTGATTTCAAACACCCTGTATTTATTCTTATTTTTCTTCTTGTAAGCTCACTGATTTGTCTGTACATATTTTTTGTATCATTAATGGAATTTAATTCAATTTTTTTGCATTGCTCGTTTAACCAACTTTCTTTAGCCTTCCTACATTTATCTTTTATTTCTTTATTTATCTTAGCGTATTCTTGTTTGTCATTTTTACTCTGTTTTCTTTTGTCCTTCAGTTTTACGATTTCTTCATTCATCCCTTTTTTCGCCTCTCTCCGGTAATACTTCTTTGCTAGTTTGATGAATGGAGTCCCTTAACATTTCCCATTGTTCATTTATATTCTGTATTTTAGCTATCGCATTGTACCTATTTTTCACAGTCACTCTGTATTGTTCTTGCAGTTCTTTATCTATTTTCAGAACCTCTTTATTAAGTCTCATGTTCTTAACCATTTTTTTCCCTCTCTTTAATCTTACTTTTATTTGTCCACATAGTGGTACATGATCACTATTACAGTCAGCACCAGGCATTGTCTTTACATTAATTAAAGCATTTCTAAATCTTTTTTTAATTAGTATGTAGTCAATTTGGTTGCGTATTTACTTATCAGGGCTTTTCCATGTGTACAGTCGTCTTTTATGGTGTTTAAACCATGTGTTTCCAATTATCATATCATTGATATTTGCCCATTCTATTAGCTTTTCCCCTCTTTCATTTCTTGTACCTAAACCATAATTCCCCACTACATCCTCCATTTTCCCCTTTCCTACTTTTGCATTAAAATCACCAAGTATTATTTTTATTTCTTGTGATCCAATTTGAGCCATCACCATTTCTATTTCGTCGTAAAAGTGTTGTATTTCTTCATCACTACTGCTTGTTGTTGGTGCAAATACCTGTATAATATGTATGTCTATTGGTTTGCCTTTGATTTTTACCATAACTACTCTATCTGAAATACACCAGTATCCATTAATTGGCTTGGCTGTTTTTTCGTCTAATATTATTCCTACACCTTTTTTCATGTGTATCTCCTCCAGATCAAATAATTTTGCCCGATCCCTTCCATCTCATCTCACTAACGCCTAGTATATTCATTTTCATGCTATCCATCTCTCTTAGTACATTGGTCAACTTTCCTAGCTCATTTAATGTCCTAACATTCCATGTTCCTACTCTAAATTTATTTATTTTAGTTATGATTTTGCCATCAGTAGCTGGATGACGGTCTGGTGCCACCTGTGGCTCATGACTGTCCCTACCGGACGAGGATGTCCTAAGACAGCCATTAACGTCGTTCACTAACTCTGATATATGTTTGCTATGAATTATTGGGAAGATAATGTGGTGGTTTCCCCTTGCCTTCCACCATTCACATGGTGGTCTTTTTACCTCTGCCTTTGACAGCCATTTCCGACTGTAAGAACAAGTGAGTTCCCTGCTCTGCTCAGCTGCAGACTTGTCCACTTATTCCGGTGGATACTCGGTCCCCAGAGCTGTGTTAGCCACACCGTGGTGTGTTTCCATCCTCTACCACGGGGAGGTTCAGTTGGGATTTCCCCTTCCTAAAGTTATGGTCTCTGACCAAAACTCTCAAGTAGTTTTAGAGGACGAGAATAATACAGAGAATGAAAATCAGCATGAGAATGTTAATGCTTTAGAAGTTATAGATATATTTATCTTTGATGAATGTAACACCTGTAAGAAATTTCATTCAGACAATATTTTGGAGTGTGTCACACCATCTCAATCACAAATGAAAGTGCCAACATCAAAACATCAAAACACAGACTAGACTTCCACAAAGGCTTCACAAACAACAGTCATGCAAAATCGTTCGCGATAGCGGAGCGACCTTAAATGGGGTCAGAAAAACATTTATACAAGACAGTGACTACATAGGAGACTTTGTAACATGTCGCACATTTGCAGGCAATATTGAAAAATATCCTCTGGCACTGACAGAAATTCACACACCATTCATATCAGGTCGTGTAATCTGTGCGGTACTGGACACACACACACACACACACACACACACACACACACACACACACACACACACACACACACACACACACACACACACACACACACACTCGCTCTAACTCATTCACTTTCTCATGCACTCTCTCACTCACCCACTCTCTCTCTCTCTCTCTTACACACTCACTCGCTCTCACACTCATTCACACCTTACACACGCACATACACACATACTCACAAATTCTCTCTCTCACTTCTCACTCACTCACGCTCCCTTACTCACTCACTCACTCGCTGTCTCTCTAACTCACACTCACTTACTCACTTTCTCACTCTATCACACAGACATGCAGACACAAAACACAACCTCTCTCTCACATTCACTCATTCTCTCACTCAATCTCTCACAAATACGTGCACATACACACTCACTCACGTTTTCACTCACTCAGGCACAAGCGCATGCATACTCTCTCACTCACTCTCTCTCTGTGTGTCTGTGTCATACTCACTCTCTCACTCACACTCTTTCTCACTCACTCTCTGTGACTCTGTGTCATACTCACTCTCTCACTCACACTCTTTCTCACTCACTCTCTTACCCACTCTCTCACTCACATACACACAGTGCAGAATGATATTGAAAAAAATTATACCAGTAGGTGACTTATGGACGGATATAGTAGAGATAGAGAGAGAGAGAGAGAGAGAGAGAGAGAGAGAGAGAGAGAGAGAGAGAGAGAGAGAGAGAGAGAGAGAGAAAGTGTGACAGAGGGAGACATAGACAGCTACAGAGAGAGACAGAGAAGCAGAGAGAGACAGGGAGACCGACAAAGAGAGAGCAATAGAGAGAGAAAGAGAAAGCGACTGAGAGAGCGACAGAAAGAGAGAGAGAGAGCGTGTGACAAAGAGAGAGGCAGAGAGAGGGACAGGGAGAGGCAGCGAGCGACTGAGAGAGAGAGAGAGAGAGAGAGAGAGAGAGAGAGAGAGAGAGAGAGAGAGAGAGAGAGAGAGAGAGTAATTAAAAAATAATTATCTTGAGACTCTAAAAGCCAGAAAAATCAGTTCTAGTACCCTCGGCATCCCAACATGTCCACTTGCTTGTCCCGTGTCTCTGAGTATCGATTGCTCCTCTCTCTGGACATGTCTCATGTGTCCCTGGAGAATTGCAACTGGGCAGAAATGTCTTCGGTAATACAACCGGACCCATTTCATTGCAACACACATGGAAATGAAAGAGGCTGTCACATCGGTCTAGTATAAAGGTACTCGCTCAGTCTAGTACACATGTACTACCTCAGTCTGGTACAGAGGTACTACGTCAATCTGGTACAAGAGGTACTACCTCAGTCTGGTTCAAAGGTAATGTGACGAAACGCCTGCAGACCGTCTGGTCTCTAAGTTATATCCCTTTGATTGGATGGCGAAGGGTTAGTCTCCCTGGAATTAATCACAAGAAATAGGGGGGTTTCCCCACGAAAGTAGTACCTGACGTCACTAGTCTGGTTATTTCTAGAGAAATCTAGAATCTCCCCCAGTAAGTGCGTACGTGGTCAAGATCACGCTAGACTCACAATTGCCTCATGGAACACGAGAAGGTCGAACAATCCGTGATGCAGGACTTCTCCGTGGATCATGAAAATCACTCGAGCAGTGAAGGCATTGTGACGACGCATTTAGCTGGGTGTGATCAGTCACCAGTCGGACCTCATCGTAGAACGATCACAGAATTGAGCTGCTGAAAGTTGATGTCAGTGTGCGCGGCCAGAGCTGGACATCAGCAGTCAAAATTGTGATTGAATATCACAGGTTAGTTGAATACTTTGTCTATTGTGTAACTATTGTCCTTATACAGCGCCTACCGCCCCAAGAGAATTAATTGCCGACCGCGATTGTCGTAGGGAAGCGGAGACATTTGCCGACGGTCGCCTGCATATTTAATTAGCTCTTATCGATCGGCGAAGTGATGTGTTGACGGACGGGCTCAACAGCTGAGCGTGTGTATCCAAAATGTGCCGGAACGTGTGTTCTTTCTAGTACTCGCGTACAACCATTGTTTGTAGATTGATAGAATTATAAATGGTTAGTTTACAAATGATTTGCATGGTTGGTGATATATAGATTATCACGGCTTTGTGCCAGGAAGATTCCAGTACTTTACCAAGTGTGTAGCAGTTACTTGTTTGGTTTAGTAATTACACACGCAAGGCAGGTTGTTTGTCAGTCATTACATAAAATTGCTAGATGCTGTTAATAATGATAAGTTAGGGCTTGTTATTATTAGAGATGTATAATTTGCTTGAATAATGAAGATAGTAAATTGATTAGAGAAATTAGACGTAGACAGTCAAAATTTTTTGGGCATGTTATGAGAAGAAATGGATTGGAGAATTTGGTGACAACTGGTAAGATCGAGGGGAACAGACCAAGGGGAAGACCTAGAAGCAAGTACCTGGATGGCTTGGCCTTGTGGCATGGTCGAGACAGAAACACGGAGCTAATCCACGACTCTGGTGATCGAGTGAGATGGCAGAACATGACCACCCACGCTTACCGACATGGCACATAATGGATGGATGGATAATTTGCTTCGTTAGATTATGATTGTAACTCAGATGTTAGATCAGTTGTGGTGATTTTTCTTGGAACCAAGGTGTGATTCATGGGAAAGGTCGGCAGGTAAGTATTTGCGGTGTAATATTACCAGTGTTATTCCTCGTGGGAAGAATGGTGTTACATTTATTGGATAACAGTTGATAGGAAGTATTTATAAGACCTATTGTCACTGCTTGTTTACATGTCCGTCCGCTAGAGTGACCGCGCGTGTTCGATCTTGCGTATGTCTAGTTAACCGACTGGGAAATAGGCCGGTCCGCCCGACTAGTTAGGTTGCAGGTCCGACCCCTAAGCTATCGTGCTTATCCGATGGTTGAACATACCCGACCGAGAACGATGCGGCGCTCGGTAATTCGAGACCGTTGCGTCTAGGTAGATCCAAGATAGGAACCGAACCGAGTCTGTCTCTATTATTCTACTCTTCCTGAAACCTGACTCTGTTCATGGAGTACTTGAAGTACTGCCGTGAAGTAGGAGTAGTATGTAAGGGGAATGATCCCCCCCCCCCAAAAAAAAAGGTGGAGCTGAGGTGTGGTAAAGAATAGGCTGGAGGCCTTGCTACATTGGATGACGTGACCTAAGTCGTCACAGGACAAGATCACAGTACCTGTGGGAAAGTGTATTGGTGGATGGCCACCAAAGCTGTGCTCGACCGGCACAGAGATGACCGACCTGAATGGAAGGTCAGTTAATCAAAGGCAACTCAGGTTCTGGGACAGGGATCCCAGGACGGAGCGATGGCTGTGATATGAGTTGGTTATTTAAGTTTAACAATTCATGAAGTATCCTTTGTTAATACTATAGTAATGAATTATCAGGAGTATAATTTATTATAGTCATATAGTTATTAATGTGTGTGGTTGATCAATCCATGGGTGAAAGGATTGGTTAATTGGTGAGTATGTGTGGAAGGAGGACTTGTCCGGCTGGGCACCTCCTGGATAAAGTAATCCCTACACTGAACTGGAAGTAGGTGTATTTGTTGATTGATGATGGAAGATGAAACAGGAGTGGACTAGCACCAGGCGCAGGATGCTTTGACAGAGTCATACAGTCGACACTGGTGCTAGAGGGCTAGTGGTAGCCCAGACGAGTGACTTGACTATGTACAGGTGTACTATTGCTTTCTCTTACCTCATCATGCCTATACATTATAGTTAAAAGTGGATCTATGATGTGATGATCTCATACATATATCTTTATTGTGTTATGTATAACTGAGAGGCAGGTGTAATGGTGGAGATGCAGTTAGCTCTGGTTTAGTTGAGTACTCACACCACCCCCTCCGTGTTTCAGGATTTGTTATTGCTATACTAGAGAAGATTCCAGAGTTTAACCATGAGCTCTAAGGGACCGGCTCACTCCAGTGCCGATCAAGATGATGAGTAAGGCATTACTGGGAGCGGTCATCGGTATCTGCCGAGATCAACGATTGAAATGTCTGAGTACAGAATGTGTCGGTAGGTCTATGCTGTGACCACCGGAGAGAGTCAGACGAGTGTCCACAGATCCCGAGAGGATCCAAGACAACCACGTCTGTTGATTCTAGCCAGTGAAGCACTGGTGGAATTCGAACTCAGTGAGAACCTTGAGGATTGCAAGGTAGTAACTTTCAAAGTTGACGGAAGTAATCTCTGTTACCAGTCACCATGGCCTGTTTGTTATGCTTCCGGCCCGGCTGGGTCGTCATGGGACACCTTGTATATTATCATGCTTGTGTGGTGTGTACCTACAATGGTTTACCTTTGTGAAGCCGAAACTTGGTTCAGTGACCTAAGACATTGATTTACTGATTGGTATGACCACCGGAGTGATATGCTTGATAGGGTAGGGATCTACCCCATTCCGATGTGTTGAACATTGACAGTGATGGTTAGGATGTGATTGATACCCTTCGATCAGGGTAGTTACTTGTGAATTTGTGAAGATCTATTATTCCAAGAGACATGGGAATAGGTGAAGGGTGGTATTCACCTGTTAGACTTTGCAAGTGACATTGTGTTTATGTGGAGCGAACGCTCCTGTTATAGGTGACGTATCAGTGTGTCAGTCACTTATGAGACAGAAGAGCATCCAGGCTCTTGAACATTAGGGTACGGTGTTACTCGTACTTGTCTGTAGTTGGGAGTCAGCTAGTAGTCTAGTGTCTGCCCAGACTTTATCCGTAGAGTGTGATGGTGATATAGTACTACATCAAGGGGGGATCCTTGATCACCTGTGCAGTGTCAGTCAGGCAATGGTACTACTCTTGATCATCCCGGGAGTTGGAACACTGAAGGAAGAGGGAACTTTGGAGAGGCATCAGACCTTGGAGTTCCTGTCCACTGGAGGTTCCTGGGTGAGTCGTGACCACGACAGGACGACCGCACGAACTATAGTCACAGTCTCTATGATGAAGAAGAATCATCTGTAGATTTGCTCTTGTACATATTGTCTTATAGTCCGGCTTTCAGCCATCCTTCTCTGTGTTGCAGTTGACGTAGTAATGAATTAAATTTTGTTATGTTAGCTATGACTTTGTGCTGTGGTATGACTTGTGTTTTGTCCGAGCCCCCTTGGGGTAGGAAAACCTAAGTTGGGGAGGGGGAGGTTCAGCTGTCCCGGCTTGTGTGGGGCCTGGTAGGTGTGAAGTGCTAGTGAGGTGGTTGGAGCAAAAGCGGGGATATTGTCTATAGTAGCAAACCAGTCCAAGCCCCGGCGGTCTTGTTACAGGTACTACCTCAGTATGGTACAACGATACAACCTCAGCACGGTACAAAGGTACTACCTTAGTCTGGTACAAACGTATAGAGCAACGCGGGTTCAAGAACATCCATTCCAAAGGAAAGATGTTACATGATACCAGTTCCATTGAAGTGATGAAGCTGAATTCTTCCGACTCCGCTCAGGACAACAGAATGAGATACCACTTGTTTAAAGAAGCTAAAGATAGGAGATACTGATGCATTTAACTGTAAAATTGGTAATCAATCAATCAGCTGCCGTCTCCACGATGAAGCTTGACCTAATAGATCTCAAACACTGTCTCTCGCATTGATTGTTTATTCGGCAAGACTGCTGTTCGTCCATATCTTTATGTTATCTTCTCACTTGTGAAGTTTTCTACCTCTTGATTGCTTGCCTTAAACCTTACCGCTCAGTTTGGTTTTTGTAAATATGTTATGTCTTTTCAATTTCTTTGTTCATCAACCCTCTTTTCATTCTCAGTTTTTCTAGAATATTCGTATTTGATTGTTTTCTTCATGAAATACGAGTAGTATAGTATGTTGTTTTCGATTCCCGAGCATATTATTTTCCCTATATGAGGTAATGTGACGTCACTGCATTACGCCACTTTCTGGAGCCACCAATTTCATATTTCCTGCACTAAGAGACTTAAGTATTTTCGGTTCTTAAACAAATTAAAACAATAAAAAGATGGCGATTATTATTGTCTGTATTACACTTCTGCTGCTGCTGCTTCCTCATTTTCCGTCTCGTTTTCTTCTTCTTCCTCCTCCTCCTCCTCCTTGTCCTCCTCCTCCTCTCCTCGTCCTCCTCGTCGTCCTCCTCCTCTCCTCCTCCTCCTACCTCTCTTTCTCCTCGTCTTCTTCTTCGTTACTATTCTTCTGCCTCTTTCACTCTATCTAACCGAAACTTCCGGTCTTAAAAGATTTAAAAGGATGGCGGTTATTATTGTCTGTAGTGCTCTTCTTCTGCTGCTTCCCTCTCCTTTCACCCTCACAAAGTGAGATAACTCGTATTAACTCGTTATGTGTATTGATTATTTTATGCTATGCAATCTATCTTTAGTCATTCTTTTATTAACTGAGCACCGTGGGCAAAGCGAGTTTCAAGTAAACACCTTAAAACCACATTATCCTCTTCCTCCTCGTCTTCTTCCCCTTCGTCTTCTTCAGCTGCTTCCTCCTCCTACCTATCTTCCTTCTCATTATCTCCCTCTTCTTCCTCCTCCTAAATTTTATCCTCCTCGTCTTCTTCTTCGCTCTCTCCTCCTCTGACTAACCTCTACTTTCTTCGTTAAGAATAAACGGAGAGTCGGTGGAGTGACTAGCTATTTCATTCTGTAGAAAATTGTGGTTGCTAAATCCAACCAGTCAGGATCAATTCAGCAACAGCCAATGCTCCACTCAGAGATGATCGCCCACGCCAGTCGGTCAAACAAAAATACACAGGATGGTGTGTGTGTGTGTGTGTGTGTGTGTGTGTGTGTGTGTGTGTGTGTGTGTGTGTGCGTGTGTGTGTGTGGTCAATGTCTGGTGCGCTGAGGTCAACGAGCGGAGACATCCAGGCTGTATCAGAATGTCAAGGGGCTTATAAACCCCTGGCTACGTTGGTTGGTCAACCACACCAGATTGTCAAAAGGAATTAAGGGTACAACTGGGACGGTAACAATCAATGCAGCTTGAATGGAAATAGCAAGTAACACTACGGCAACATCACATCGTCATCATTATCTGTTCCACATGTAACAAATGCATCCTCTGTACCACATGTAACAAATACATCATCTGTTCCGCGTGTAACAAATACATCATCTGTTCCACGTGTAACAAATATATCATCTGTTCCACGTGTAACAAATACATCATCTGTTCCACGTGTAAAAAATACTTCATCTGTTCCACATGTAACAAATACATCATCTGTTCCACGTGTAACAAATGCATCATCTGTTCCAAGTGTAAGAAAATCTACAGCAAACAGCAACACAAGGGCAATGATATACAGATATAGATTAACATTAACAATTATTACTCTCTCTCTCTCTCTCTCTCTCTCTCTCTCTCTCTCTCTCTCTCTCTCTCTCTCTCTCTCTCTCTCTCTCTCTGTTACATTTCTATCGCTATATCTATCTAATTTACTCCCTGTAATGGCCGCTCCGGAGAATGTTTGTGGATTTAGTATCTTAAACATCCATGGTTGCTGGAGACAAGGAAATGCAAATAAGTCGGCTTATTGTTCAGACACAGAAAAAGGACAGCGAGGCTATAATGCGGGCAATAGCTGTGTGCGCGCGCGGGTGTGTGTGTGTGTGTGTGTGTGTGTGTGTGAGTGTGTGTGTGCGCCATTGTGTGTGATTGTGTGTAAGTATGTGTGTGTGTGAGTGTGTGTGTGTGTGTGCGATTGTGTGTGATTGTGTGTGAGTATGTGTGTGTGTGTGAGAGTGTGTGAGTGTGTGTTTATTGTGTATGTGTATGCTATTGACAGTCCATTATCGCTTCCGTGTTTTTTGATACTGCATTGTATGGGAAACGGGGAGCCCCGAAAAATTTTATTTCTTACAGAGAATATCCGGTAGGAACGCAGCTTCAGTCAATGACTGTATATTTCCAGTATGCATAGCCACGAAGACATTCTTGTGTATTGTGTGTAGCGTGCTGCACAGAACACCTTCCACAACATGTATATACGAAACAATTGTTTACCTATTTGTAACAAAACACTGTTAATACAACAACTAACATACAACATATAAAAACTGTGGTCACCGATATATCAGGACAACTGGACCTCTCCAACACCAGCTGCTCTTCCGTCTGTGTTAACTACGTCTAGATAAACGCATATATGAGGTGATTATGGTTTAACAAAATCCAATTGATTTCATAAACATGCATAGGACCAATCACGAAAAAGTTCAACTGTTGTGAAACTACCTTCTCATAAAATTGGACCACTTATAGATAATACTGCCTTTGTTTAACTTAATGTAGACACTCGAGCTCATGGTTTTGGGGGTAGGAAATTTTGTATCATGATTATTTGTAGTCATTAGCTGATTTATGTATCAGAAATGTCTCTCTTAACATTCTACCACATGTCAGCTGACCGATTACCATTCATTCATTCATTCATTCATTCATTCATTCATTCATTCATAATTCATTCGTTCATTCATTAATTAATTCATTCATTCATTCATTCATTCATTCATTCATTCAGTAGCATGTCCTTTGCAGAACCTCGCTCTCATAACAACCTTCCGGAAAACCTCTCGATCATAAGCAAGATGTCCCGCGTCCGATACACCCATCTGGAGATCATCCACAACATCCTGCAACTACCTTCTCTTTGGCTTTCCTCTTCCTCTCTTCCCAGGCATATACCCCTCTATTATTGTTCTCTCCAAACTTTCGTGACGTTTCAAGTGACCAAAATATTTCAATTTTGTTTTTGTTTTATCGTCTTTAATAGCCAACCTTCTTCAATATTCAGCTCTTGAAGTATTGATGCATTTGTTCTTTTCTTTACCAAAGATATTCTTAGAACTCGTCTATAACATTTATATTCAAAAGCATTTATGCGCTGTTCAGCTTGTTTAGTATGTGTCCAGGTCTCACAGGCGTATGTTGCAATGGGAAAGATGTATGCTCTTAAAAATCTTATTTTTGTAGTTCTGTCTGATGGATTAGTTGTGACTTATAATATGCGCCATGACCTTTACTGATTCTGAGCGTCATGGTATTTCGATCTCCTCTTTGCAGTTTAGTACATTTGGGATTAATTTATTATCAACTTCAAGTACAAATAATTTTCCTATTAACATAATTGATTGTATTTCAAGGCACATAGTATGTGCCAGCCAAAAATAATTTTAACTTACCAACAATCAAGATATTACGTAAACAGATGCTATACTTCATATAATACATTCTAAATAAACCATCCTTATTGTTGTATATTATCTCTTAAGTTAAATATCTTACTGTTGTATCTAAGTAAATTGGAAAGCATATTTAAAACACTTACGCACCTTGAAAAAGAATAGCTACATTTGTTTTAAAAAAGTTAATAAACATTTGTTTCAACATATATTACTCATTTAAGAGTCTGAATAATTTTGAACACCCATAACAACTTGTTCTTGTCTCCCTTGCTGCTTAATCTATGAGTTGTATCCCTGGAATAACAATTTCCCATTCTAATTGTCCCTATTTATTGAAAATGTTTATTAATAGTTTACCTCACATTGTGGAGATCAACACGAGTTTGCATATTTATACTGTCACTCAGAAATGGATGTACTCAAATCTACAACAAGTGTAATGTTGATGAAATGTCCCTGGTCTAGATTAACAGACTTAGAAGCTCGTGAATGCTGAGTGTTGGTGTTGCTATCACAGTGTGAACATGGCCTAACCGTAGATCGTTAGTGGTTGACATCACTACAGATGACAGACTCCGCGTTGTATTATATAAAAGTTTTATTTGTTCAATCCATTTCATTGCATGCTGTCAAAGTACATGCAGACATGTTTGTTGATTCTTTCATGTCTGAGTCCCAAGTGGCGTGTGTGCAACCCCTGGATACTTAAACCCATTTGTGCACACACGTTCACCAACTATGATTTCCCCACTAGTTAATGAATGCGCAGCATTCATTAACTCTCCACTACTAAGCTAACTCCCTTACTGTTATATACCTCCCCTTCTTCAAGGAGACATTTTCTGTGAAAAAGTCTCAACCCCAACCCTTAACCACTTAACTCTACTGAAATATTTCTTGTTCTATACCACATCTGCCCAACAATCCCTTCACATATATTTCCTAATTCAAATCTCACCCTCCTATCTCATCATAGCCAAATGCTAACCAGAGGACATACTTCATACAATGTCAATAATACAAAACTCTCTACAAAATCGTTATAAAGTTCTCCACAAAAACTCCCTACAAAACTCTCTATAAGCGAACCGCTTTTAAAGTGTCCATCTAAATTATGATTGACAAAAATTGAAGATATTTTCCTTATCTTTTTCTCACTTACTCACATTCTCGCTATTCCAGGATAGACAGAAAAAAAGTTTAGTTTAGATTGGTTGGGGTGCGCACCTAAGGAAGTTTAGAAAGTAAGGAAAAAGTAAGAAGTAATCACATTTCTCTTCCCATGCATTCTCAAATCTTTATAAAATAAAGTTTCCAAAATTTATCTTCATTGTCGTCAATAATAATTTTTCAAAAAGTTATGTTAATCCAAAACTACAACCTTTTGTAGTATTCACCTCGTTAAGTTCAACCATTCTTTCAAAACCTCCAAACTATTAATATACCGTCAAACACAGTGTTCTTCTTCCAGAGTCCACTTATGCCAAAATTCAACCTGGCATTCCCCCCATATTCTCCCATTAAACGCTGTTCAATCCAGCTCCTATTTCAACTCCCATTTACCCAGTATCGCCCGTCATTCCCCTCATCCATGGCTTTCAATCCATGTATTTACATTACGAACCGTCTAATGTAGTCTCTAATTCAATCCCCCAAACCATTTTTAACGGTTTAACTCTTTCCAACCCACATGTAATTATCAATTGTTGCTGACAACCCCAGCCACTTTTAAATATACTCCTCCATTACTTTCTCTACAACATACTGAGTCACTTCGCTAATCACCACAACTTCCCCCTTAACTCAATCATGTTTCACCCTCAATTTCTATTTATAAACGTTATACACGTTAAACAACTCAACTTCAAGTCGCATGTTTCATATTTTCTGTAAGTTCACAAAAACAACTCTTCATTTTTCCCATAACTGAACATCAAGCTAGAAATCATTTTAAACACACCCAGGGTAACTCAAGAAAATAAAACCAAAGTTTTGTAAAACTAAACAGCTAAGTTAACATATCCTCACATTTTATAAAGAACAATTGAAGTCAAAACAATAGAGCAAACAATATAAACCCCCTCATTCTTTGACATCATTTTTATCCCCACACATTAATCAAATTAAACATAAGTGATGAACTGAAAAACCATATATATACATACACCATAATATATTATAACTACTAATCAATTATTTTCCGTCTAAGAGAAACTCAACACTTCAACTTAAAAACCAAAATGATAATAAAGCATATATCAATCAGTCCTAACTTACTACAATATTATGTCTACTCATCCCGACAACTCTCAACAACTCTTGATTAAGTTATTTGCTAACTTTCTTTTTTAGAAATTCACAAATACCGTCTCTAACTTCTTCTTCTATCTGCAATCTGCAGAATATTCTACCACGCTATTTATCACTTCTCCATTTTCTTAATAACTCCAAATTTTTTTTCTATAAGTGCAATATCTACATCAATGTCGCCATCCTCCCGAGGAGAATTATCTTCTTTCATATCAGCATCCTCATCAGTTTCTGACTCTTCATCCATCTCTTGTTCCGCATCTGTATACCCATTACTAGCAACCGCTAACCTCTTCCTTTCTAAATCCAATCTAATCTTCCTATCTTGATGTCTTAATAAATTTTCAAATATTGGCATATCTTCATCACTTGAGGAATTTATTCTAAATTTCCTTTGCCTCTTAATTTCTCTTTCTTTCTGTCTATCTAACTTTCTTTTTACTGCCTGTCTAGTATTCATAAATGGAGCATCTGTTTTTTCTTTGATTGATTCTTCACTATTATAACCATCATACGTGTTGTTTTCCTCTGTCACGATTGTTTTTGGTATTGTTTCTTCTTGTTCACCAGTAGTAGATGCTGTTATTATTTGTTTTTGTACAAATTCTCTCCCATTTTCTATAGGTATTACTGGCGTGTGTTTCTCTTCATACCACTCATTTTCCATATCACTAAATTTCGAACTGTCCCTGAAGTATTCAGGTCTCATGGTCATAAATTCTATTACTATTCTTCTTTCTACTACGTTTACTTGCTGTTCTCGTCATTACTGTATCTGTCTGTTCACTATTTTCAAAACAGGTCCTATATAGGTTATACCATCCTATTTCGTCTTCTGAGTAATCACTAACTATAGTTGTTCTCCCAGCTTGTTTACTATATGCTGTAGAGGAGGAAGCAACATCCTTATAGTTGGAACTATCACCCCTGCCAATTTTCTTACTTCTAGGACCACCCCTCCGGTCGGGAATACATTTAACGTCCCACTCTGACAAGTCTGATGCCTCTGTCGTGTCATCTCCTACATTTACTAATAGACTGGTCGCAGTCCTAGTCCCAGCACTTTTTCTAATTTTCATCCTGGTGTTTCTTGGTTTTAACGGCGGCTTACGTTCTGCCGGAACATCCTCTTTAATTTTGACTGGCGCAACCTTATCAAATTTCACTTGAGGTGGTGCTGCAACTTCTAGCGTCTTAATAGTCTGCGTTCCCCTTACTATTTTCTTAGTCGGTTGCACTTGGGTATTTTTCTCTACAATATCTACCTGAGTCTGCGTACTATTTTCTATCGTATTACCTGCCTGCGTCTGTGTCTCTCGGTTTATTTTTTTCACTAATACCGTCGTCTTCTTTTCCTGTCCACTAGTCACATTCGCAACCATTTTAGGATTAGTTTGTATTTTATTTACAGGTTCAACTCTGTCTCTTACACCTGAGTTTAGATATTGTCTTTGTCTTTTTTCAAACCATTCGTCACGTCTTTTTCTAGCGCTTACAGTATAGGATGGCCAACTCCTAGAACAGTCTCTCTCATGCCCATTTCTGTATCCTTGATCATTATACCAGCTCCTAACCCTAGTCATATTTGGATTAACGTAAATGCTTCTATACTGCCCTCTATTTTCATTAACTAGTGGCTGTCCTCGGCTATTCTTGTTGTTCCTTTTTATCTCATTGTTTCCTACATTAGTTGTTTTACTCTGTAACCAGTGTACGAAACATTCTACCTCGCTGACTGCCACCTTTAACTCTCCTAACCATGCAGTCACGCGTCCTAAGTCTCTGCTCAGGTGCATTTTTACTCTTTATGCTATCTCAGCCTAAAAACAATATCTTCTTCTATATGCTTCTTAGTACCTGAGTTAACAAAGCCTCATTCTTTGCAATGCTGCAATATTTGTAAATTACATCAATCAATTTTTCTAATTAATAAACTAATTTCCGTTTGAAACCTTGCAAAGTCTATGATATTGCCCCACCAACTCCACTCAGTACTTGAGAAAAATCCTGGGCTTCCATCCTAAAAAAATCTGTAATGGAAAGTACCAACCAATATAATATACTAATATTTTAAGACAATATTATTTTAAAGTAAGCAGCAAGAAATATTCTGTTCAATTGAGTATGTTGTTAATTAAGCTAAAATTATTCATTACCTATACTGCTCTGTCGTTTGTTCTGGGTTCTATGGGTAGAAACGAAGTATGGTCCAATCGACAAAAACGACGGAAGAGGTTTCAATCGACAAACTTGATGGAAGAGGTTTCAATCGACAAACTTGATGGAAGAGGTTCCAATCGACAAACTTGATGGAAGAGGTTCCAATCGACAAACTTGATGGAAGAGGTTCCAATCGACAAACTTGATGGAAGAGGTTCCAATCGACAAACTTGATGGAAGAGGTTCCAATCGACAAACTTGATGGAAGAGTATGACGCCAAATCGATAAACTTGAAAGTTGTCCTCTACTCTCGCAGGAACAGAAAAAGAAGAGCCTCTGGATTTCTCACTTCAATCGAAGTCGGTGCCTTCTAGTCGTTTCCATGCCGCTGATTGTGCTCGTCTGGATTTGAAATTACAACGATCGAGACAATACTGATTGATTAATTGCTTGATTGATTGCTTGATTGATTGATTGATTGATTGATTGATTGATTGATTGATTGATTCGACTCACTTTAAGCGTTGGCCAAGAACTCCGGACTTTACCTTCAGCCAAGCAAGGTCACCTTCACTGTAGTTCAAACGATAACGGTTAATAGTTCCAGCAAAACCAGATTTCACGGCAGCATATCTGGAACATCCATACGTTTCGAAAAAACGAGCAGGTCAACAATGGATTCAAGCTTGACGATGGCTGCTCTGTTTCACCACTCAGAACATTATGTGTTGTGTGGCGTTTCCAACAACGGTCAACCCCATCACAAAAAACTTGAAAATCCAACATAAGTTGTTCCTCCAGAGTGCACAAACCTCCATGACTTCTGTTGACTTTTATTTTATTTTCTACTCGATTTATTTGAGGACCTCTGTGATCAGTGGTGTCCGCGACAGCACGATTTCGGAATCTTGGTAAACTCGGCACCAAATCACGTCATATCACAGTGTGAACATGGCTTAACCGTAGATCGTTAGTGGTTGACATCACTACAGATGACAGACTCCGCGTTGTATTATATAAAAGTTTTATTTGTTCAATCCATTACATTTCATGCTGTCAAAGTACATGCAGACATGTTTTTTGATTCTTTCATGTCTGAGTCCCCAAGTGACGTGTGTGCAACCCCTGGATACTTAAACCCATTTGTGCACACACGTTCACCAACTATGATTTCCCCACTAGTTAATGAATGCGCAGCATTCATTAACTCTCCACTACTAAGCTAACTCCCTTACTGTTATATTGCGAGCTGATTAGCTACACACAGGAGGAGCCTTCCTCGTCTGTAATCGTCGCAGCCAGTTAAAATACTCGATTCCTTATTGGAACAGAGAGGCGCCATTTGTTTTGTGCGTGATTCCCCCCCCCCCCCCCCCCCCCCCCCCGCATATCCTTTAGAGCAGTGCTTCCAAAACTTTTCACTTTCGCCGACCGACATAGAATTTTCCTTTTGCACCAGGGACAGGTGCCGTTTAAAAAAAATGTTTCTCCTTGTAATCTGGAATTTTATATGACCTCAATATACATTTTAATATAAATATAAGATTTAACGTAATGTGGGTGTTGTCCCGGTGCGCTAAATACTGCTCCATAATATTATTGGATGACGATGATTTATTTAATGGTGGTCCAATTTTCATGAGTAAAAATTTTATTGTAGAGATTTACAAATCAAACAAATTTTCAAATGTTAAAACTACATTTAGGTCTTCTTGTAAAGATGTATATACTCGTATACACCGACGGTAATGAACACGTTCTAAACAATCCTCAAAGGAGAAAATATTTAACTGATTTCTTACTTTTTTCAACTCACGTTGCGGAGTGGCAAAGAATGGCTCGCGGACCGGCACCGGTCCGCGGACCACCACTTTGGGAAGCACTGCTTTACAGGACATCGCTGTCAACATCAGCATCTTTCAGCTGATTGATGATTCCTTGGCAAGATTACGCTCAGTAGTTTGCCATTGCTTTCTGAGCGGCCGGCTCACATACCCCGTAAGTTACCAATACGGCGCGGACCGCTACCGATTCTCGTACCGAATCATATTACGTTACTCAGTGGATATACGGGATTACGGATAAAGTGACTAACCCCTAGGCCAGGGAGTCTGGCTTCTGTGTGATTGGAGAGTTTGAAACCTTGTTATTTCTACACAAGATTGATTGCTCACTATGGAGACAGTTTGAGTCAGAAGAGACTGTATGCATGGGTAGAAAGATGTCACAATGGACCGTAACGCCGGTAAACGTGGACGATATACTAATTATCACCACAGACGAGCTACAAGCAACGTCGTTCCAGGCCACAATTAACGAGACACATATAAACATCTCTTTATCTATGGAACACGAACACAACGAAGCGTTGCCGTTTCTAGATATTCTAATGAGACGTAGAGCAGACGGCACAATTCAAAGATCGGTGTACCGCAAAGAAACATGGACTGGCCAATACTTAAATTTTCAGAGCTTCGCACCTGTCCAGTACAAACGGGGCTTAGTACGGAACCTGTTTGACCGTGCTAGGAAATATGCTGACAAGAGGAATTTGAAACTCTGAAGAATGCCTTAAACCTGAATGGGTACTACACAAGATTTATAAAGCGCCACTACCAACAGCCCAAACCGAAACCTGAAGTAACTACAGTCCCTAAACTCAAGGTATTCATCCAGCTAACCTTCCGAGGAGATGACGTAATGCAACGTCTGCGGGACAGCCTCACCACAGCAGTCGGGCGAACATTCTGTGCTGCAACTCTAGTCATCAGGTACCGAAACACATCGATCCCCATCCCAGCAGTAAAAGAACCTGTAGCTTTGTACGCCAAATCAAATTGTATTTACCAATTTACATGCAGATGCGAGGCCATCTACATAGGTAGAACTGAGCGACAGTTACATTGCAGGGTTTCGGAACACATTCCGAATTGGGTGGACAAGATACTACACACAGAAGATGGTAGCCTAGGCAGGCCGACACACCGGAACAGTCCCGCTTCATCGGTCGCGAGACATGTGCTCGAGAACGGTCACGTGGTTGAAAGAGACATGTGCCTTCCGGGTGTTGTTCAACACACAAAGTAGTCGATTGTTAAAGTTTGCTGAAGCTATAATAATCAACCTTCGTAAGCCGTCCTTGTGCAAGCAGAAAGACATGTTAGTCAGTTTAAAATTACCGTGGTAGACAATCGACATTACTGTGCGAACATGTGTATATTTCAGTTTGAAGGATTTATCTAGTTAATTAAAGTAAGTTGTGTGATTTCTGCAGTATGTACCTGACGAGATGCAGCGAAATATGCCAGGCAATAAATCGTGCAATCTATTGTTTGTGTCTTCGTTATTAAGTCACAAATGGCTGTAGAAAAATAACTAACTATGAACCCAGTTTATTTTTATACATACATTGTTCCTTTCTTTCTCAGCATAATTTCCACCAATATTGATGCACTTATCCCATTGTTTTATTAGTCCTCCCAAACCAGCTGCGTAAGTCTGCGTTCCCTGTTTTCATTTACCTGCCATCCCACAGAACCGTGTGACTTACTTATTGAACGGCCCTCGTCACGTTTTCTACCCAACTATGCACCAATGTACGGGAAATCGCTAGGGCCTAAGTCCACCGAAAACCCGCCGTGCGGGAGACATTTCGCGAATGACGCCGAAGTTGAATGTGAAGTGAAAACGTGGTTTAGAAAACAGGGCATGCAGTTCTATGCATCCGGTTTGGAAGGACTGATAAAACGATGGGATAAATGCATCAATGTTGGTGGACATTATGTTGACAAATAAAGGGACAATGTATGTATCAAAACAAACTGGTTTCAAGTCGTTATCGTAGTTAGTTATTTTTCTACAGCGATTTTTGACTTACTTATTAACTTATCCTCGTATATAACGCTTTAAAATGTTTGTATTTTCTGTCGTTCCAAAACTGGTTCAATACTGTGAAACATCTGACTGACTGACTGGCACATTGTAAAATGGAGATGCACCTCTCCATAATGCAAAGCCAGGGCTGAATTTAGAGACCATGTGCTGCCCATGCAGTACGATCCCTCTCTCGGACTGCCTAGTTTACCCCAGAGGAAAGGTAACACCAATAAGCTTGGAACAAGACAAGCTGCAGAAGCTGCTGGATCAGCAAAGCAATACTCTAACTGGGCACCTGTCGTAGCTTCCATCCTAGACCAGTTGTCGACCACGGCTTAGGGCTTGATCTGCCCTGCCATGACATTTAGTCTTTAGGTTGCATTTCCTCGCACTAAGGTAAGGCCTGTACTCTCTCACTTGCATTCCTTCGACCGAAGCTGGTGGCACAATGTGGGGTGTCGGGTTTGGTGAGCGCCACCCAACATTCAGCACTAACAGAAAGCAGGTAGTACCGTTTACTGTCATACAGTAGCTCAGTCATATCAGACTAAGACCTGATACCAAATAGGGACATCCAGGTTTGGAAATATTTAACCCAGGGATACAAATCATAGACAGAGCCGCAAGGGAGACAAGAACAGTTATTATGGATGTGCACAATTTTTCAGCATCTTAAATTAGTGATATATGGTGAAACAAATCATTATTATATTGTTTTCTAAGTCAAATATATTCATTTTTAAGCTGTGCTAAGTATTTTAAATATCCTTCCAATTTGTTTAGAATAATCAGTAAGATATATAACTTAATATTTAATATATTACAACAATTATGGTATTTTTAGAATTTATTATATAAATCCTAGCATCCAGTTAATTATGCAATCTTTGTCTTGTGTTGGGCATTTTTTGGCTGGCACATACTTATGTGCCTTGAAATAATATCAATTATGGTAATAGAAGTAGATCCTTAATTGATCCCAAATATACACCACATGGAGAGCTCGAAATACCATCACGCTCAGAATTGGTAAAGGCCATGTTACATTTCATAAGTCACTTCTGGTAATCCGTCAGCTGACAAGTGGTAGAATTTTAAGAGACAAGTTCCTGATTCAAAAGTTGTCTAATGGCTATAATCAATCCTGATACGAAATTTTCTCCCCCAAAAACATGAGCTCGAGCGCCTGCAGTAAATTAATCAATGGGAACACTGATCTATAAATGCTCGAACTTAATGAGAAAATAGTTTCACAACAGAGGATGTAACTTGTTATGACTTTGCCGTCAGATATGATTCGTCTTGAGCATGTTAATGCTTGCTTGCTTGTGTTCGCTCACTATAACTCCAGCGCAAGGTCCTGTTTGTCGTATGAAGACATCCTGTTGTCCAACATCAGTGTTATGTCATACCGGACCTGAGGTTTGCGTGAGTATCCGTTGTCCCATGTCTGGCTTATTGGTGTGCAGACTGGTGGTTCCTCGCCGTGCAGGCAGATACTCTCCGACTTCGGAAGAATCAGCGATCATACTACGTTAGCCAGGACCCTGAAGGGACCTGTTGCCCAGGACGCACGACTAGGACGTGTTAGTAGATCTTGGCCAGTATAGAACCTAGCCCTGGTGCCTTGGAAACACCTTAGCGCCCCTAGCATGTTAATGAAATCAATTGAAATTAAAAAAAAAAAAAATCAAATAATCACCATGGTTACGCATTTATCTAGGGGTAGTTAACACAGGCCGATCTCTCTGGCCGAGGGGTTACAACACTTTCTCCGTAATCCCGTTTATCACGCAGAGTCTCGTAGCGGACGAGAGCTGGAAGCGGTTCGACCCCCGCTGGTGACTTGCGGGATAACTGAGCCGGCCGATCAGAAATCAATGGCAAACTACTGAGCATAATCTTGCCAAGAAATCAACAGACAGCTGAAAGATGCTGATGTTGACAGCGATGTCCTGTAAAGGATATGCGAATAAAAAAAGTTAACACAGACGGATGAGTAGCAGGTGCCGGAGATGTACAGGTGTCCTGATATCTCGGTGACCACAGTTTTTATATGTTGTATGTTAGTTGTAGTGTATTCATGGCGTCTTGTTGCAAATATGTGTACAACTGCTTCATATACACATACTGTTGAAGGTGTGCTGTGTAGCAGGCTAGACAAATTACACATGGATATGTCTTCGTGGCTATGCGTGCGGGAAATATAGTCATTGGCGGAAGCTGTGTTCTTACAGGATATTCTCACGAAGAAATGAAATGTTACCGGGATCCCCGTTTCCAGTACGGTGGAGTCTCCATTAAACAGCAGCGGTGATGTGCTGTCGATGACAACCCCCCCCCCCCCCCACACACACACACACAAATTCTCACACACCAACACACACACACACACCTGTTGCCATAATGATAATCTCGTTGTCCTTCTTCTGTCTCTTGACTAATGATGTGATGAGTGGGTGTGAGAATGTGATGTATCTGTTTTCGTGTTTACTGTTTTTTGTGTGTGTTAAGTGGCAGTGTCGAGTTAGTGTGAGAGAAAATATATATAATAGTATAATAGTTTTTTTTAAAAGCTAAGCATTAAAAAAGTAAAATTTAAACAAAAAACATAAAATATAAGAAACAAAAACTTTTAAAATTAAACAATTAAAAAGGTAAATATTAAAAATATTTCAATATACAAAAATATTAAATTTAAAAAAAAATTAATGAAAATATCAAAACTGTAAATTTTTAAAAATTAAGATTTTATAATTAAATAAAATTTTTAAACTTAAAATTAAAAACTTAAAAATTAAAAAAAAAAAAATAACAAAAATTTGATAATTAACAGTGAAAGATGGCGTTTATTAGTGTCTGTAGTAGCTTTGTGTCATAAACACTGTCATCATACTCTTAGGAGCGTGTTATTTAGTGAATAAACAACAGTATTATACTGTGTGGTTCTATTGAAAATGGTTATTCATATTTTACCTCTCCTTACAGAGATCAACAGGAGTATCCATATGTGTAATGTCTCGCAGATATATGTTTACTCAAATGTACAACAAGCGTGATTTTGATTAAACGTGCCTGGTCTACAATAACAACAGATGTAGAAGGGCGCGAATGTTGAGTGTTGGTGTTGGGAGCTGATTAGTTACAGATGGTGAATGCTGAGTGTTGGTGTTGCGAGCTGATCAGTTACACAAGGGAACCTGCCTCGTCTGTGATCGTCGCAGCCAGTTAAAATACTCGATTCCTCATTGGAACAAAGAGTCGTCATTTGTTTTGTTTGTGGTCAGAGAGTTTGAAACCTTGTGAAATCTACACAAGAAAGATTGCTCACTGTGGAGACAGTTTGAGTTAGAAGAGACTGTATGAATGGATAGAAAGATTACAAAATGGAAGACAATGTCATTAATGAACCGCGTAGCGAGAGAACTTCAAGTGTGGCAAATGCCAATTTCAGAATGTGGAGGAAGAAGTTAAATGCCCGTATGGTGGTTTTTACGGTGACAGCGTTAACTAGTAAGTAATAATAAATAACTATATCAAACACAAACCAGCACCCCTGGGCAACATCGAATTGATGAGATTGGATAGCTTGATGCAGGTCGGGGGACTTGAGACTGCAGAAGTTCTATAGCAGGTCAGCAAATAAAAAGACTAATTCAGAAAACTACCGATTGATTCTAAAGGACACATTTCTAGCAATAAACAATAATGGTGTCCTACAAAACAATAATTCACGTGCTAACGAAATGATATACTAACCACCCCTGACACATGACGAGGGTTAGTTTCAAATATATCACTCATTCGATAGGCCGAAAAGTGCTACATACCTATAAAAAAAATGTACTTGTCCACCTTGCTACGTAATCTACGATTTGTATTCCTAGGTTAAATATGTACCATTTCATCATTTTGATGTGTAGTGGTTGGCTTAGTAATAGAATGACCTGAAGTCTAGCAGCTCTTTTTGGAAACATGATTTTTCAAAACCCGGCTTGCGTGTGTTGTAGATAACTTTAATTACCAGTGACAAATGTTCGACTATAAGCCTGAAACATTCAGCCGTATCTGTCGCTTTCATAACAGAAAACACTTTTTTAAACACATAAGCACAAGCAAACATGTATTGATGATTGGCAGCACAACTATGTATATTCTCAAATCAATTAGAAAGGCGGCCACATATGTTGGGTGAGCTAACGGAGATGAATGTTACTTTAAGTGAAGACTTTTACAGCATCCAGTGTCTTTTAAAGCTGATTCTTCTTGTCATTTTTGGAGAAAGCTTTGGTTGTACATGGAGACGATAGTACAGCCAAGAGGAAGGTAGCTGGTGAGCAGTATCCTGTGGAGTGAGAGAGAGAGAGAGAGAGAGAGAGAGAGAGAGAGAGAGAGGGGGGGGGGGCAGAGAGACAGAGAGACAGAGAGACAGAGAACGAACGAACAAACGAACTTTATTTTAAAAGTGTTAAGAATTGGGCACGCAGGCCCGTCTTACTGAGAGAGAGAGAGAGAGAGAGAGAGAGAGAGAGAGAGAGAGAGAGAGAGAGAGAGAGAGAGAGAGGGAGAGGAGAGAGAACGAACGAACAAACTTTATTTTCAAAGGGTTAAGAATTGGGCACGCAGGTCCGTCTGACATTTTGCCCTTCTTCTCTATTTCCACTCATACATTATTTCATTCAACATCACTTATGAAGCTAATCTTTGACAACAAAAGAACAAAAAGCATTAAAACGCATGAAAAATAATCAATAATACATGACTCACTGAGGCAATGTTTAACATGGGCATTATAAATACCTAAGGAATATGTAACGTGCCATATATATGGGAATGTTTATTGGCTAGCTGTTGTTTGAGATAATTCAACATTATTATTGCTTTCTTTGTTTTGTTTTTTGGTTTGTTTTGTTTTTGTTTTTTGATTTTGTTTATGGGGGTATGTAGTCTGTACTGAGGTAATGTTCAAACAGGTTGCGAATGTATGCATAATGATTTGTGGTGTCCTTGATTTCTTGTGGAAGATTGTTGAACAACTGAGCTGCAGAGTATGCTAAGCTTGTTTTATATAAGTCTATCCTAGGTTTAGGGAAATGAAGTATATTTAGTCGTTCGCTATGTCTTGCGTTATATTGAAAAAATTGCCAAAGGTAGCTTGGAGCATTGTAAAATATTTTGAAATAGTATTTTGTGAATTAGTTTAGCCTTATTATAAAGTATTATTTTGTGGAGTCGCAGTATCTGAAGAAGTTTATGTAGATTAGAATTGTCAGTAAGCTTTTCACCATTAATTAAACCCACTGCCCTTTTTAGAGTGAATAAACACGTTTTGTTATAGATTTGGAGCATCTATCCCAGATTGTGGAGCAATAATCAATATGTGTTTGTATTGGGGAAGTAAAGAATATCTTTCTTGTGTTTTCATCAAGGACATTTTTAATTTTGGCAAGTTGGTATACTGCTTTGGCTATTTATTCGAGAGCATGAACATGGGAGTTAAAGGATAGATTTTGATCAACGATGAGACCCTGTGCCTTGGGCTAGGTTACACTCTCTACAGGCGTGCTACCAATGTGCAGCTGAAGAGCTCTCTGCGAGTATAGAGTGTGAAGTCTTTGCTTGGTTGCTATTAACATAGATTTTGTTTTAGTAATGTTAATTTGCATGCGGTTTGCATGACTCCAGTTAACTACACTATTTATTTCCAGTTGCAAGGATGATTGTAGCATATTAGAATTAATAGCGTTTGTATATACTGTTCAGTCGTCTGCAAATAGATCGCAGGACGACGAAAGATATAAGGGAACATCATTTATATAAATGGCAAATAACAGAGCGCCAAAGAATAGACCCCTGATGTACTCCAATATTAATGGCAATGGCTTGAGATAAAGATTTATTGTGTGATATTACTTGTTTTCTGTCTAATAAAGCTGATTTGATTAATATCGCTGTAACAAGCTTGGGTTCATCAACATTGGGATGATTGCCCGGAGCGAAAGTTCTAGTACATAAACAAGTGACCGGGCCTGAGAAATAAGGCTGGGTGGTAGGTCCCCAGAAAATGGCAAATAAGATGGCAGGCGCGGAAGGTTGGAGACCGTGGGTTAAGGGGGTGTGGAGGAGGTTTCAGCCTGCTAGTGTGGTTTTGAGAGACACAGCTTAGGCTGGCGAGGAGTGTTGTGTGGAGTCAGGGGACTGGATGGTCAGTTAAAGCCTAGACTTAGAGAGTGTCGGATAGGTAGCTGAAGCCGAGACCTAGAGAGGGTCGGATGGTGAGTTGAAGCTTAGACCTAGAGTGGGTTTGATCGAGTGAGTTCGGGCCGGGAGAGTGGCTGGTTAACTGTTGTGGCGGAGTAGATTAAAAAGGCCTGGAGTAGGCAGTGTTATTTGAGTGTTAGGTTGTGATGAGGATATATTCTGGAATTACTGTTACTGGATTTATATATGTTGCTTGTGTCCGTGTTCATTCATCATTAAAGGTATATTATGTGCGCAAACTCAGTCTTGTTCACTGACTGGTGGATGTGTGCTGCAGTGGTGACTTGTGGTGTGAGACAGGTGGTTAGCTCAGCTTCCTCTCTGCAGTGATATAGGAGAATTAGGATCTAGACAACACCAATCTCATTCTGTTGCAAAAGAGCTTGTGACAGTCACTCTATTTAAGCTTACTTTCATTGTTTCTATTTCTTTTTAAAAATCTGAATAGCATGATCTATCATACCGAATGATTTTCTAAAGTCTATAAACACGCTCCACATAGAGTAATGGTGTTAATATTTTGATGCCAGTTTTCTATCATGTTTGTTAGGGCCGTATGACAAGAATATTTTGGCCAAAACCCTGACTGACTGTCAACTATTAGTTTGTGTCGAACTAAGTGTTCTAGTGTTGTTTTGTGAATGTGCTTTTTTGTGATTTGGATAGTGAGTATAATATAGAAACTGTCATATAGTTACTCATGAGACGATCGTTTATGAACCGGCTGTTAAATGAGGATACACTTTGGCGAATTTAAAGGCTGATGAGTAGTGACCTTTGTTGAGACATTTATTATACACTGGTACCTCGGGTTACGAACTTAATTCGTTCCAGAAACGTTCGTATCCCAAAACATTGACATCAATGAAATAGAGACAATCCGTTTCAAGATGAAAGAATCGTTCATTTTTATGAACATCATGTCATTTACTTGACAAAACGCAAAGAATACGAGTACTTCACGTATTAAATAAAGAGAAACAACACCCCCCCCCCCCCCCCAAATAATAATAATGTAAAATAAAAAAGAAGGATTTAGTCCGTCTTTCTTACCAAGAAAAAGATCGTGGGAAATTTGTCACTTTCTTTGCTATTCCGAATCATTAGTTTTAGGAGTTTCTTGGCGTTGTTTCTTGACAGCCGACTGGGAATCTTTCTGCACCAAGAAACTATCAAGGGAAATTTGTCTCTTCCTTTGCTGGAGAATCTTTGTGAAGTGGGCCATCGCGTTATGATTCATAAGGTTTACTACCTTGTTAGCAACAAGCATGTTTGGATGATAGTTCACAATGAAGTCTTCGACGTTTGCCCACTTGCTGCAAATTTCTTTAATCTAGCAGTTGAAATGGTCACTGGCTTTTCATCATCGGACGACTGCTCCCCTTTAACACCTTTAGCTGCTCATTCTGAAGATCCACAAGCTCATCTGTAGTGAGCTCTCCACTGTGGTCCTCAATCAGCTCATCCAAATCGTTGCTATCGACTTCCAGGCCCATATTTTTGCTCCAGGACACAACTTCATCCACTACATTGGCACAGAACAGCATAGTTAGCTTGTCCTTCATTGGTTTGTGCCTCGGTTGGGCTTTCTTTCATTGGGTGATAAAGGTCCTCTTTGGCATTTTCTTCCAGAAGAGGCCCGTTTTATCGCAATTAAAAACGTGTTGTGGAACGTAGTCTTCATATTTGATTTCTTTTTCCGCGTTTCCATCCTGTTTTAGGATATTGTGGTCAACAAAAGCATCTTTCAGCTGTATGTTGATTCATAGGCTAGATTACGCTTATCAGCACGCCACGACTTAATGAGCGACCGGCTCCATGCTCTCATAAGTCACTGGCGCGACTTGAACCGCTTCCAATTCTTGTGCGCTCACGTCAACCACGAGAGTATTCGGGGTTACGGAGAAAGCTGCTAACACCTGGGCCAGGGAGACCGGCCTTCCTCTTAGATGATCTTATCAAATTCCAACTTGAACGCTTCTGCTCCCTTCTCGTTAGAACTTTCAGTCTCTTGTGCCTAATTACACTATGAATGTCACTTCTTTTCTTTCATTTTTTTTTTTTTTTTGAACTTTTAAAACTAGCCTCTGCTGTCTTTAAAATCGTCAGTCTCAGCACTTGTACCAAGTAATTTCGACAATAAATCACTGTGCAACCTTTTCACATATTATTGCCTAACACTGTCTCGTCCAAGTTGCTTTACATTAACCCAGATCAAGAGAAAATTTTTAATTGTCTCTAAAATTTGAGGTCTTTGCTTCTGCAGCGCAGTTACGCCTTTAGTCACATCGACTGATTTGAGTAACTCTGTGTTATTTGTGATGGTGGAGATAGTTGATTTTGAAATTCTGTACTCATTAGCGATGTCCCATTTTCATGTTTCATAATTATTTCTTTCTTTACCTCCACTGTTATACGTTTCTGCTTCCTAGCAGCAACACTGCCTTTTTTCGAACTCATAATTGATAAGGTTAACAAGGAACATAATGAAAGAGATAAACTGAACACAGTGCCACTGATAGGAAATCTTTTACTGCTGTGTAATAAGGACAGTGAAAGCGAGGCTACGCACGCGTGGAAACCTAGGCTACTAGGCTAGCGCTAAACCATGTTAGTACTGCATGGCCTACGTTTGTACTACGCGATCGTTTGTCTCTAACATTAAACCTTGCTCTCTCTCTCTCTCTCTCTCTCTCTCTCTCTCTCTCTCTCTCTCTCTCTCTCTCTCTCTCTCTCTCTCTCTCTCTCTCTCTCTCTCTCTCTCTCTCACCTTCGTTCGTAGCCCGAGGCACTGTAAGTTTCCTGAGACACAAAATTTTCGAAGTTGCTGTTCGTAGTTCGAGATGTTCGTTATCTGAGGCGTTCTTAACACGAGGTACCACTGTACATAAAAGTTAGTGACTATGTGGAGCATGCACCATTCGTTGAGCGAGATCGTATGCATCGACTGAACGGAAATCAAAAACCGCGTTGGCAATGGCAAGTGATTGCCGCCGTGCAAATGTGGAGTGATGGGATATTTTAGAATATGATTTTAATGACTGTGAATTGCATTTGTACTGATTGTGGATTGCATTCCTGATTTGTTCGGTAATCACATGATGTGACACGTTTTGGTCTCCTGTGAAGTGTTTTAGTAAATTAATGTGGTGTTAGTGGTTTGAAAATTAGGAGAAGACGTTAAATGCCCGTATGGTATTTGGGACAGTAACAACATTAACTAGTAAGTAATAGTAACTAACTACAGCAAACATAAATCAGAAGCCTGAACTACTCCTGCAACCAGGCAAGGATAAGTTTCAAAATATATCACTAATTCAACAGGCTGAAAAAAAAAATGGTACACCCATCGCAATTGTTCTTCTCTCCTTTACTGCTTAATCTACGAATTATATCCGTTAGTGAAATATTTCTGAATTCATTGTTTTTAATTTTAGTAATCTTAGTAAGAGAATTACCTGAATCCGTGTAGCTATTATTTGGAAACACGATTTTTCAAAACCCGGCTTCGTTGTGTTGTATAATACTTTAATTACCCGTGACAAATGTTCGTCCATCAGCCTGAAGCTTTCAGCAGTGTCTGTTGCTTTCATAGAAGAGGACATTTGTTCAAACACATAAGCACAACCAAACATATCTTGATGTTTGGCAGCACAGCTCTGTTATTCTCAAATCGATAAGGAATGCGGGCACACACATAGGGTGATCTCACTTTGGTGAATGTTGCTTTTAGTGAAAAATTTGACCGTATCAAGTGTCTTTTACAATTAATTTCTTCTTGTAATTTTGGAGAATGCTCTGGTTGTACATGGAGTTGATAGTACAGCCAAGAGGAAGATAGTTGGTGAGTATTAGCCTGTGGAGAGAGAGAGAGAGAGAGAGAGAGAGAGAGAGAGAGAGAGAGAGAGAGAGAGAGTGAGAGAGAGAGACAGACAGACAGACAGAGAAAAAAAGACAGAGAAAGGAGAGAAATAAAGAGGAAGACAGAGCAAGACAGAGATAGCGAAAGACAACTAGAGAGAAAGAGAGAGCGAGAGAGGGAGAGAGGAAGAGAGAGAAAGAACGAACGAACGAACAAACTTTATTTTCAAAGGGTTAAGAATTGGGCACGCAGGCCCGTCTAACATTCTGTCCTTCTATCACTCTCTTTCATACATTATTTCATTCACACATCATTCAAGGCTAACATAGAACAGCAACAATATAAAAGATATGCATTATAAAGGCATGGGCAAAATGCGAACATCAAAACTACACGACACAGTAAAATTAGATAATGGTCTGACACTTGTTATTAGCCATGTGGAATATACTGGCCTACCAAAAGGGAACTGGCTGTTATACTAGGGTTTTGTTATTATTATTATTATCTCTATTATTAAGGGGGAAGATAATCCGTACTGAGATAGTGTTCGAGTAATTTGCGATTATATGAATAGGGATTGGTGACGTCTTTGATTTCTTGTGGAAGATTGTTCCACAACTGAGCTGCAGAGTACGTTAAGCTTGTTTTGTATAAGTCAATCTTAGGCTTCGGAATGTGTAATATATTTAAACGTTTACTGTGTCTAGCATTATATTTAAACAATGGCCAAAGGTAATTTGGGGCATTCCGATGCAGGATTTTGTGAATTAGTTTAGCTTTATTGAAAAGCAGGCGTTTGCGGAGTGGTAGTAACTGAAGGCGTTTATACAGGCTAGGATTGTCAGATAAATGTTTGTTATAAATTAGACTCATGGCCCGTTTCTGGAGTGAGTAAAGTCGCTTGGTGTTTGAATTAGAACAACCGTCCCAGATTGTAGAGCAGTAGTCAAAGTGTGTCTGTATATGAGAAGTATAGAATAGTTTCCTTGTGTCCTCATCAAGGAAGTTTTTAATTTTGGCGAGTTGGTAGACTTTTTTCGCTGTTTGTTTAATAAGCGCTTGAACGTGGGAATTAAAGGTTAGGTTTCTATCAATGATTATGCCAAATGTTGTGTGCTCAATTACACTTTCTACTGGCATGTTATCGATGTGAAGTTGAAATGATGTGTGTGAGCTTAGAGTTTGAAGTCTTTGTCTGGTTGTTAGTAACATTGATTTTGTTTTAGTGATGTTAATTTGCATACGGTTTGAATAGCTCCACCTAACTACATTATTTAATTCTTGTTGTAAAGACGACTCCAATAAAATACAGTTTTCAGCATTTGTGTACACTGTACAGTCGTCTGCAAATAGATCACAGGACGACGAAAGATGCAAAGGTAGATCGTTAATATATATGACAAATAATAGAGGGCCAAGAATAGAGCCTTGCGGTACTCCAATATTGAAGGTAGTGGTATGAGACAGACATTTATTATGTGATACTACTTGCTTTCTGTTTGATAGAAAAGATGATATTAGAGTGAATACATTAGGGCCAATTTTCATTGTCTCAAGTTTTTTAATTAAAATAACATGATCTATTATATCAAATGCTTTCTTGAAATCAATAAACACAGTTCCACATAGACTGCTGTTGTTTATATTCTGGTGCCAATTTTCTATCATGTTTGTTAGGGCCGTATGGCAAGAATATTTTGGTTGAAATCCTGATTGGCTGTCAACTATAAGCTTTTTGCGAACTAAATACTGTAATGTTACTTTATGGATGTGTTTCTCTAGTGGCTTAGATAGTGATAATAGTAAGGAAATGGGTCTGTAATTGTTCGGGAGACCATTGTACAATGAACCAGATTTAAGAAGAGGGTACACTTTAGCGATTTTGAGAGCTGATGGAAAGTGGCCTTTGGTGCGACACTGATTATATACATAGGTTAGTGATATACAGATCACTGGCGCAGCACAACGGAGAATCCGGTTGCTGATTCCATCTAAACCAGATGAGGTTGTGATGTTTAGGTTAGTGAGGTAAGTGAATACTTCAGTAATTGTCATTAGCGGTATGTAGGAAAGAATATCGCCGGAGCATCTATTCTCGCAAAACGATGACAGTAAAGATAAGTTGCAAGGAGAATTAGGTATTGAAGCCTTCAATTGGTCTATGTCAGTTTGAAAAAAATTACTGAATTCGTCGCATGTAATATGATTTGATGGTAAAGAATTTCGGAAGTTTATACTTGTTCGTCAAGGTGTTAATTGCCTTCCATATATCCTTACTATTTGTTTTATCCATTACTAAGTTCTGAAAGTAATTTTTCTTTTCCCGTCGTATGGTATATTGAACTTTGTTTCTAAGAGTACGGTATGCGCTGAGATCCCGCTTTTTATGTGCTTTATCTCTGTCTCTCATAATTTCAAGTATTTCCTGGGTGATCCAAGGTGGCTTGACGTGGTGTTTTACTCGAACTTCCTTGATTGGCACATGTCTATAAAAAACATCAATAAAGGTTTTCATCCAGAATTCCAGAGCATCATCCGGGTCAGGAAGATGATAAACATTGTCTAGAGGTGAACTGAGCAAGTCCTGTAAAATGCGTTTTGGTTGAAAATTTTGTAACTTCTATATTTTACACATATGTGTTTATGCTTTGGAGTTTTAATTCCTTTTTTAGACCACGTGCAGCATATTGGGTAGTGATCGCTCATTGCACAATTGGGTACAGCGCATTCTATGATGTTGTCTGAGCAAGTTACATAAATGTGATCTATGACTGTTGAAGATGACTTTGTTACTCTAGTAGCCTGTTGTACTATTTGTTGGAAATTGTAAGATGCAATTATATTTCCCCATATTATGTTGGATTTGTTGGTGTCAATGTTAAAGTCTCCGAGTAGTATAATTTCCTTCCCGGAAGCGAAAACCACATCCATCATGGAAGTGAAGTTTTCGTACCAGACGTGTCCAGCACTGGGATTTTGATAGAGGTAGCCAATTATCAGGGGTGTGCGGTGTTGAAGTTTTAGCTCTAACCAAATACATTCTATTTCGCAAATTTCAAAGTCTAGCCTACTGTGAGCATTTAGTAAATTAGAAACATAGGTTAATATGCCTGTTTCTTGTTTCCTACAGGGATCCTTTCTAAAAACTTTGTACCCTTTAATAGAGATGTCCTCATCTGAAATGTTATCATTAAGTCTACTTTCACTTAGGCCGAATAAATGAAAATTTTGATTAAGAATAGAAGATAACTCTGGTAGCTTGCTAAATAAGCTGCAAATGTTTAAGTGTCCAAGCGTATTCCTGACTTATTGAGCCAGTATTGCCATTTCTCAGACATTTCATCCATGAAGAAAGTGTAAATTAGTCAAAGTTAAGCAAAAATACAAGATCATAAAAATAACAATTACATTAACTTACAAAATATCAGTAATACAAATCGATATGTAAATGACAATATTATAACGATATAACTAATTAGACCAACGAATATAATGCAAATACGGAACAAAACGAATTAAAGAACATACAACAAATAATTAACCTGAAAATACTACTTCACAAGCTAAGTAACCAACTGTTATCCAAAAGAATTAATAAATAACTGTACAAGTCAATGTCTCTATTTAAAGCGGAGTATACCACACGGGAAATAAAACGTTAAAAAGTAAGCAGAAGGAAGAACAGTGAAGACCCCCTCACTCACAGTAAAAACACAATGAAAAGTATTATAAAAACTATACAGCTAAGTACTATCAATTAATATAAAGTCAAAACAAGTCAATGTTTGTAGTTGCTTATAACCTAATACGTTACTAGATCAAGTAGTAACCAAATATGCAGATAAACGTTCTAGGAGAGGCTCTTTATTTACCGAGATCCGGTATAGCTTTGTGCTAAGTTGCTAGTAAATACCAGGTTGTGTTGGTTGTTGGTATAGCGACATTATAAGTGCTTGACGAAGTGTAGCTGGGCTATACCGTGTGAGGTGCAACCATTCTGGGTTACAATGAAATGGGTACTGATGATGTCTCATGGGTATGTAATTACTAGCAATTAGAGCCTCTAGTTGGTGGCTAACAGGAGGTTGTGGTGGCTGAGAATTGGTTCCTTTCTGGGGAGAATAGGAAAAATATCTTCGTAATTATTACCCTCCTGTGTGAAAGACGACGTATTTAACGGACTTGGTGTAGTGGTAGTGTCCCGTCTGGCTTGGATTTCAGGTGCAGTGGTTATGAGTGGTCTGCACACTTCTGTCTTATTGGTACTTGATGTGACGGGAGTATGTCGTTTGGCTTGCGTTTCAGGAGTAGCTAAAAGTGTCCGGCGCGATCCCGTATTGGATGTATGGTATGTCCGTTCAGGATATTTGATATTCTTGGCGAGCAAACTGGTGCCCAATGTAGACAAATGTATTTGATCCTTATAAAGACTCTTTTTTGGTGCACCAGCCTGTGAAGTGAATGATGCTGTGTTGTTGATGAATTGTATCATGTTTTGAGAACAGAACTTCTGCAAACTGTTGTTATTTATGTCATATTTATGCTCGTGTGGGCAAGGACTCGAATTCATGGCCAGTGTGCCTTGGAAAATACAACATCGGTCGCATGAATGATAATGGGCAAAGGCTGCTGGAGCATTGCACTAGAAATGACCTATGTATTACAAAATCCTTTTTTAAAACAAAAAAGAGATGCATAAGGTCACATGGAAACATCAAAGATCCGGCCATTGGCATCAGCTGGACTTCATTATCACACGGAGACAACATCTGAACCATACATCATTAACTCGAAGTTACCACACTGCTGACTGTGATACAGATCATTCTTTGGTTGTTGCAAGGGTTAGACTGAGACCAAAGATAATTTACACAGCTAAACACAAGTCTAGCCCCAGGATTAATATTATTAACACTCATGATCCTGGAAAGTGCTTTGAATTTCAACAGCAACTTGAAGACGCTTTCAATGATACATCAGAAAATTGTATAGTAAATTATAAATGGAGTAAACATAAGGAAACTATTTATAAAACAGCGGTAGGGGTTTACGGCACTGTGGATCATAAGAGGCAGGACTGGTTTGCGGCAAACAGCCAGATACTGCAGCAATTGGTTGATAAAAATAGGATAGCTCTCTTAAGAAACAAGGAAAGACCAACGCGTAACACTCTGAGTGAGCTGAAGCAAGCGAGGAAGGATGTACAAAAGGCTGCCAGGCAGTGTGCGATGACTATTGGATCAAGTTATGTGAGTCCATTCAAATCGCAAATGATAAGGGAAACATCAGAAGCATGTATGAAGGGATAAAGAAAGCCTGTGGTCCAATGATCAAAAGAAGTGCACCATTGAAAACCTTGACTAGAGAAATCATCACTGATAAGAAACAGCAGATGGATAGATGGGTCGAGCACTAATTAGAGCTTTACTCAAGTGAGACCAAGCTAGCGGATGATGCCCTCAACGCCATAGAAGCCCTGCCAACTCTTGACCACCTGGACACACTTCCCACTATAACAGAAGTTAAGTGTGCTATAAATGAGCTTGGATCTGGCAAGGCTCCAGGTAAGGATGGGATTCCAATAGAGGTAATCAGGAGTGGGCAAGACACCCTTGCTCTACAGATCCACCAGCTAATAGAGCTATGCTGGCGAGAAGGACAAGTCCCACAGGATTTCAAAGATTCAAACATCATAACGCTGTACAAGAACAAGGGAGATCGGAGCGACTGCAACAACTATAGGGGTATCTCACTTCTGTGTATTGTTGGGAAAGTATTTGCCAGAATTGTCCTGCGCAGACTTCAAGTCCTGGGAGATCAAGTCTACCCCGAATCACAGTGCGGCTTCCGTCAGAACCGGTCTACCATTGATATGATATTCTCATTGCGACAGATGCAAGAAAAATGCCGGGAACAAATATCAGCCACTGTTTATTGCCTTCATCGACCTCACAAAGGCATTCGATTTGGTCAGTCGTGAGGGTCTGTTCAAAGCACTAAAGAAGATTGGCTGCCCACCAACTCTTCTGTCCATTGTGGAATCGTTCCACACAGGCATGAAGGGTATAATCAAGTTTGATGGCTCAACTTCAGAAGAGTTTGAAATCAAGAGTGGAGTTAAGCAAGGTTGTGTACTAGCCCCCACCCTCTTTGGGATATACTTTTCACTTCTACTGAAATATGCCTTTCGTGATCAGGATGACGGTATATACATTCACTCACGCTCAGATGGTGGCCTCTATAATGCTCAGAGATTGAAGGCCAAGACCAAAATTAGCAGGGTACTAATCAGAGAGTTGCTTTTTGCGGATGATGCTGCGATTACGACCCACTCTGAGGAAGAATTACAACATCTACTATCTGCATTCTCCAATGCTTGTTCTGAATTTGGTTTAACAATTAACAAAAAGAAGACACAGATTATGTCACAAGGTGCACATGGTGTACCATCAATCTTTATTGACGACGCCGAACTGGAGATAGTAGACCATTTTACATATCTAGGATCAGAGGTAAATAGCAAATTATCCCTCGATCAGGAAATCAACATCAGGATTGGCAAGGCAGCAACAACAATGAACATGTTAGCAAAAAGAGTCTGGGAGAACAGGAAGCTTACTGCCAAAACAAAAGTCCTCGTCTACCAAGCCTGTGTCCTTAGTACTCTTCTTTATGGCAGTGAAACCTGGACAACTTACTCACGCCAAGAGAAACGTTTAAACAGCTTTCATATGCGGTGTCTGCGAAGAATACTTGGTATTAAGTGGCAAGACAAAATCACAAATACTGAAGTATTGGAAAGATCAGGTTGTGTGACGGTGTATTCCATGCTCAGTCTTCGTAGACTTAGATGGATAGGACACGTTAGGAGGATGGATGATGGTAGAATACCAAAGGACATCTTTTTTGGTGAATTACAGACGGGTAGGAGATCTCAGGGTCGGCCTCTACTACGATACAAAGATGTGTGTAAGCGGGACATGATTGATACAGGCATTGATAATGCACAATGGGAGCACGTCGCCGCTGTACGTGTTGCATGGAGGGCAACTATCAGAAATAGAATAAAGACAAAGGAGAAAATAATTGCAGATAAAGCACACACAGAGCGTGAGAGACGTAAGATGGTGCAAAATGGTGGAAATGACCATGTTTTCACATGCACCTACTGTGGGCAAACATTTGCAGCAAGAATTGGCCTTACCAGCCACACTCGCCACCGCCATGGATCGTAGTTATTGCCATATGACAGTTATTAAGCCTTTTTGAAGCACAATGTACCAAACTATCGTCTGTCAAGACGGAAAGGTGCCAATGTATGCATAACTTACATTACATTTACATTGTTACTCTACATATCCATTGTCCATATGTTCAATTACTTATATCTATTCTTAAGATGCATCCTCAGTCGTGAAATATATTTCATCATTTGTGTTTATCACTGAAGAGCATATATACTATACAGTCAGGTCGGACACTACAATATCACTCCCACAGTCTCACTCTCCTCTGACCAGCCTAGACGAACTTATTCTGCTACATATCCATGATTGGTGTTAGTAAAACTGACTTGTTTCTATACAACTCTTAAGAAAGTTTGTTGTTTCTATGGTCAGTGTATAATACTGTTATTAATATAATAAATAATACGACCCTAAGAGTATAATGATGGTGTTTATGATACTAAGCCATATATTTTCTCTCATATCGTGGTCTTCTTCTTCTAAGTTCATCCGGAGTGTTATTTCAAACGTAATTGATTTGTGCCTGTTTGCAGCAGAGCTGCTATACTTGCGCCTTTAAGCCGACACATCCGACTACTGCGGGCATTTGTTGACCGGCTTAACCTTTACGGGTGTTTCGAAGGACATTCGATTCTCATTGTTGTAGTGTCACCTTCATCCCAGCTGGTCAAGTTAGAGCGGTGAAAAACATCCCGGTCAGCCCTCAAGAGAAGGCAGGGGTAGACTTGGGCATTCCCCGCCGTCGAAGGAGGCTTCCATAATTGCAGAGCTGACACATAACGCTCTGTGGTACTGGGCTCACCCAAGGAATCATCACGTCCTGCACATGACTGCTTAGCCTCACTTCCGTATTGTGAGCCTTCCGTTCACCACAGGCCGCTTCTTTGAGGACCAGGAGGGACCAGTATGCAGGCGACATCCACACAGCAAGCTTTCGCTTCTGACATTTACGCAATGGATTCGCTAACCAAGCAATATTCCATTTCGTACCAGTGGGACGTTTTTTTTCACCTTTGATACACGCTCACTTAATGAGCTTTAGATACTGACTGGAACGCTTTTTCACCATTAACGCCCATACATTAGTGGCACTTGAAGTCTTTACTGACGAAAGGAACAAAGTAGGCTGTAGATCCTGTCGGCTCAACATCTCCCTTGCATGCAGCAGAGGGTGAGTAACGACCAGTCCCTCACATCTGGGGGATTTTGAATTTGAGGCGTTCAGCCACATCCCTCAGCTGAGAGCGGTAGAACAAGTGTCTGGACAAAGCATGTAGTGGCAAGTTGCAAATGATTCGGGCATTATACGCAATGGATTTGCTAGTCAAGGTATATTCTATTTCGCTTCACTTTGCCTCTGGGGTTGTTAGTCGGCATCGTTTATGATAAGAACTACGACGGTATCTGATCATCTTCGCGCCTCTGACTTTCGTTCTTGATTAATGAAAACATTCTTGACAGATGCTTTTGCAGTAACTCGTCTTGAGGGTATCCAAGAATTTCACCTCTAACGCCACAACACAAATTACTCCGTTTGTCCCTGTTAATCATTACCTTCAGTTCCGAAAACCAACGAAATAGAACCGAGGTACTATTCCATTCTTCCATGCACCATTATTCAGGCAGCCGAGGTCTGTTTTAACACTCTAAATTCTTCAAAGTAAACGCGCCGGCCACCAGGAGCGCTCGGCGAAGAGTACCCACAGGAGATAGCTGCAGACGATAGGGCAGGATCAACGGGCAGTGAACCATCGCGAGCCTGACAGCCTGCCCGCACCTCAGATACAAATACGAGCTTTTCAACTGGAACAACTTTAGTATAAAGTAGTATACACTATTGGAGCTGGAATTACTGCGGCGGCTGGCACCAGACTTGCCCTCCAATAGATCCTCGTTAAAGGGTTTAAAGTGTACTCATTCCAGTTACGGGGCCTTGATAGAGTCCCATTTTCTTATTTTTCGTCACTACCTCCACGTGGCGGAAGTGGGTACGTTGCTCGTCTGCTGAGTTCCTTGGATGTGGTAGCCGTTTCTCATGCTCCCTCTCCGGAATCTAACCCCGATTCTCCGTTACCCGTTACAAACATGGTAGGTATGTCACGTACCATCGCATTTGATAGGACAGACATTTAAAAGATGCATCGCCGGCACGTATGGCCATGCGATCAGCACAAAGTTATCCAGAGTGATCAGTGGGAACGCCGCGCCCCGCGAAGGGCAGCTATGATTGTGTTTGAGCTAATACAATTCTCTTTCCGCGAGGTTCGGAGCTTGATAAGCATATACTAGCTCTAGATTTGCCACAGCTATCCAAGTAGGATCGTATCATCTAAGAAACGTCGACTGATTTAATACGCCATTCTCGGTTTCACCATGAGATAGTGTGAACTTAAACATACATGGCTTAATCTTTTTGACAAGAATATGACTATGGCAGGATCAACCAGATTTCTATTGCACAGACGGACTATTCACGCACACGCAGGCAAAGAGTAGCAATTGCTCAGCGCGCTCCCTCGGTACCCGGTGATCCTTGCAAAACCACCAGACTCCTACCAACGAGCTTTAAGCTACACCAGTCAGGACTGACCGAAAAGCTATGTCACTTTGGCACTAATGGAGTGAAGCAAGGCATTTTCCTGGCACCAACACTATTCAGCCTCATGTTTTCAGCTGACGAATGCCTTCGAGAACATCGACATTGGAATAGACATCAACTACCGCATGGATGGAAAGGTGTTCAATCTCAGAAGGCTGAAAGCTAAAACCGAAACTAACAGCGCACACCGTCAGAAATCTCCTGTTTGCTGATTATTGCTCTCTATATGCCAACTCAGAGGCAGACATGCAACATAATGTTTCAGCTTTCTCATATGCCTGTGCCAACTTTGGGTTCAATATTAACTTGAAGAAGACTGTAGTCATGTACCAGCCAGCTCCAGGGATTAATTACACCGTGCCGAATATCAAAGTGAATGGTCATAGATTAAGTGTTGTGGACAAATTCACCTATCTTGGCGGCACAGTGTCACAAGCTGCCACGATTTATTACGAAGTGAATGCAAGAATCTCCAAGGCCAGCGGGGCCTTTGGCAGACTGTACAAGAATGTGTGGGACAGAAATGGAATAAGCCTGAAAACAAAGCTGAAAGTCTACAAAGAAGTCATATTATCCACACTGCTATATGCTTGTGAAACCTGGACTGTTTATCAGCGACACGCCAGAAAATTAAACCACTTCCACACAGTCTGCCTTAGGAGGCTATTGAAGATTACATGGCAAGACAAGATCCCAGACACTGAAGTCCTAGAAAGAGCGTCCATACCCAGTATCCACACTCTACTAATGAAGAATCAGATTCGCTGGACTGGTCAATTGACTCGCATGCCAGATCATAGGCCCTCTAAACGAATTTTGTAAGGCAAGCTGCGTTGTGGTAAACGGTCCCAAGACGGCCAAAGGAAACGCTTTAAAGACACTGAAGATCTCACTAAAAGCATTTGGAATTCATCATGACACTTGGTACGCCGCTGCCATAGACCGAAATTCGTGGCGTAAATCATTACGAAAGGGTGCAATAGCTTGTGAAGCAACCAGGACTGCAAGAGGTGTGAAGAAAAGGCTGGACAGAAAAACCACTGCAGGAGATCCCCGTCCTGGAACGTCAAGCATTCTTTACCCACATTGTCAAAGAACATTAAGAGCCAAAATAGGCCTTATCAGCCATCTTAGAAATCACGCTACGTACTTCCAACCCCACTGGATGTAATGAATGGGCCTCATAATTCTTTATGGGCCAACAAAAAACAGACATATAATGAAAATCCCCTTCTTTGTTGATTCGAACTCATTGTCACCGGTTTGACACTCAAACGTCTAGCCACTACTTTACTATTGCTCCCCCAGGTCATGCTGGGGTCTGAGGTAATGAGACCAAGATCAGCCCTAGCTTTTCTCTCATATAATCTCATCTAACACTCACTGCCACTCAACACACACACAAAAGTCGATAAATTCAGGAAAAGATAAATTACCTCTTCCCCCTCCCCCGTCATCACACCATTGTTCAAGAGACAGAAGAAGGACAGCGAGGTTATCATGCGGGAAATAGCTGTGCACGCGAGCATGTGTGAGAGATTGTGCATGTGAGTATGTGTGTGTGTGTGTGAGTGCGTGTAAGTATGTGTGTGTGTGTGCGCGCGCTACCGACAGTCCATTACCGCTGCTGTTTATTGGAGACTCCACTGTACAGGAAACGGAGATCCCCGAAACATTTTTTTTCTTAGGGTGAATATCCAGTAGGAACACAGCTTCAGTCAATGACTGTATATTTCCGGTACCCATAGCCACGAAGACATTCTTGTGTATTGTGTGTAGCATGCTGCGCAGAACACCGTCCACAATATGTATATACGAAACAACTGTATACATATTTGCATCAAAACACCATAAATACAATACAACTAACATACAACAAATATAAGCTGTGGTCACTGATATATCAGGACAGCTGGACATCTCCAACACCGGCTGCTCTTCCGTCTGTGTTAACTACGGCTAGATAAACGCATATATGAGGTGATTATTTTTTTAAAAAAATATTCCGATTGATTTCATAAACATGCATAAAACCAATCATATCTTACGGCAAAGTCATAACAAGCAGCATCCACTGTTGTGAAACTACCTTCTCATAATCTTGGAGTACATATAAATCAGTGTTTCCCAGTGTTTAACTAGTGTAGGCTAATATATTTTTTTGTTTGGAGGGGGGGGGGGGGGGGGTGGGGGAGTAAATTTCGTATCATGATTGTTTGTAGTCATTAGACGACATTTGTATCAGAAATATCTCTTTTAAATTCTACCACATGTCAGCTGACCAATTACAGAAGTGACGTATAATATGTGCCATGGCCTTTACGAATTCTGAGCGTGATGGTATTTCGATCACTTCATGTAGAGATTAGTACATTTGTCATTTATTTTAGATCCACGTCTAGTATGAATACAGTTTCTATTACCATTATTGATATTATTTCAAAGCACATACGTATGTGCCAGTCAAAAATAACTACAAAGGAACTGAATGGCCCAAGATAAAACTGATGCTAGACTGCTAAAATACATTCTATATATACCAACCTTGTTGTTACACCATTATCTGTTAAGTTAAATATCTCACCTTAGAATCTAGATAAATTGGAATGCATATTTAAAATACTTAAAGCACCTTCAAAAAGAACACAAACGCAAAAAAAAAAATTAATACAGATTTGTTTCAACATATATCACTCATTTAAGAGGCTGAAAATTGTGAACATCCATAATAACTGTTCTCGTCTCCCCTGCGGCTTAATCTATGGTTTGTATCCCTGGGTTAAATATTTCCCATTTTAGATGTCCCTTTTTATTCAAAATGTTTATTCATAGTTTACCTCACATAATACAGATCAACACCAGTTTCCATATTTGCAATGTCACGCAAAATGGATGTACACAAATCTACATAAAAGCGTAATTTTTTATGAATGTGCATGGTCTTTAATAACAGATGTAGAAGGTAGTGAATACTGAGTGTTGATGTTGCAAGCTGATCAGTTACACATGGTGAATGCTGGGTTTTTGGTGTTGTGAGCTGAATTGTAACACATGAGAACCTTCCTCGTCTGTGATCATCGCAGCCAGTTAAAATACTCGATTCCACATTGGAACAAAGAGGCGTCATTTGTTTTGTTTGTGATCAGAGAGTCTGTAACCTTGTGAAATCTATACAAGAATGATTACTTACTAAGGAGACAGTTTGAGCCAGAAGAGACTGTATGAATGGGTAGAAAGATTTCACCAAAAAAAAAAGAAGACAACATCACTACTGAACAGCGTGGCTGGAGACCTTCAAGTGTGGCACATGACACAGTAACATGGTAGATCGACAAGCTAGTCAATCACAAGAGGCGACACGCTGCTGATGAAATAGTCTTGGATTTTAACTTGAGTTACGGTGCTGCATACAAAATTATTGCCACTATATCATCGACTATAAGGATGTGTATAGGATATGGGTCACAAGACAGCTAGCCGTTGATCACAAACATGCACGATAGAGATGTATCAGTAGTATGTGGATCGTTATGCTCGAGAAGGAGATGAATTTCTCCATCAAATCGTTACAAAGCAGACATTAATGGGGCAGTCGATGTAGTGGACACACCCGTTGACTTTGATTACGAAAAAAAAAATCAAGACATGTGAATCCGTTGAGAATGACAGGATGCACATTATTTGGGATAGCAAGTGTCTTATATTGGCCCATTTCCTTGTGACAGGAGTGAGCTCATGCCAGTGTTGAGCATGCACCATGCGTTGAGCGAGATCGCATGTATAGACTGAACGGAAGAGTTAAACGTACTCTTGAAAGGACAACTCGAGCGGAGACCGTCACAGGAACAGTACCGATCAAAAGCCACGTTGGAAATGATAAGAGATTTCCGCCTTGCAAATGTTGAGTGATGGAATAATATAGAATGTTATTTTAATGAATGTAAATCGCATGTATACCGATTGTGAATTGCATTCCTGATTTGATCAGTAATTACAAGATGTGAAACGTGTCGGTCTCCTGTGAAGTGTTTTCGTAAATCAGTGTGTTGTTTGTGGTTTCTGAATGAGGAGGAAGAAGTTAAATGCACGTATGGTATTTGGCACAGTAACAACATTAACTAGTGAGTAATAGTAACTAACTATATCAAACATAAACCAGCACCCGTGGACAACATTGAATAGATGAGACTGGAAAGTTTGATGCAGGTGGGAGGACTTGAGACTGCAGAAGTTATATAGCAAGTCAGCAAAGTGACAGACTAATTCAGGAAAGCTAACGAGTGCTCCTACCGATCTCTGACACACCCTTAACAATAAACAATAATCTTACCCTCATTAATTAATTAATTAATTAATTAATTAATTCTATAGCATTTCGCTTGCAGACCCTCGCTCCCGTAACAACCTTCCAGAAAACATCTCGGTCATAAGCAAGATGTCCCGCTTCCGATACACCAATCTGGAGATCATCCTCCACATCCTGCACCAATCTTCTCTTTGGCCTTCCTCTTCCTCTCTTCCTGGGCATATATCCCTCCATGGTTGTCCTCTCCAAACTGTCATGAAGTTTCAAGTTACCATAATATTTCAATTTTCTTCGTTTTATCGTCTTTAGTAGCCAACTTTCTTCAATATTTAGATCTTGTCGCATGGATTCATTTGTTCTTTTCTGTATCTAAGATATTCTTAGAACCCGTCTATAACCATTTATATTCAAAGGCATTTTATGCGCTGCTCAGCTTGATTAGTAAGTGTCAGGTCTCATAGGCGTATGTTGCAGTGGGGAGGATGCATGATCTTAAAAATCTAATTTTTGTAGTTCTTTCTGTTCTCCTCCACAATTTATTCAGTTGTTTTAGTTTTTGAAGAGCATTAGATATTCCTTGTTTATTTCATTCATTGAGACACCGTTGTTGGTAATTAATGACCCAAGATATTCGAAATTGTCCACCACTTTCAATTTTTCCTCATTAGCATATATTTCTTTCTCCATAATAGTTTTATCTGCATGCATTATCTTTGTTTGTGCTATGGTAAGATATACGTTGTGATGTTCGCTATTCTTTTGGGTTGAGGTTATCAGTTGTTCTATACCATTCTGTGATGTGGATAGTAATACTGTATCATCGGCATATCGAATCTCTGGTATTTCATGATCACCGATATTTAGAGCATCCCTGTTTATATCATCTCTGACATTTCTCATTATATTTTCGGCATACACATTTAACAAATAGGGGGACAGCACACAGAGCTGACGTACTCCTTGCTTTATGTCAAACCAACCTGATGTCTCGCTATCTATTCAAACCGCTTCTTTTTGGTATAAATTGAGCATATTTATGAGTCGTACTACATGTGATGGAAAGCCCATATTTCTCATGATGTCCCGAAGTTTCTGATGTTGTACATAGTCAAATGCCTTTTAATAATCCACAAGACATTAGAATAGGTTTACTTAAATTCTCTACACTTCTCTATAATTAAACGCATGGTGAGTATTTGATCTTTTGTTCCTCTACCTTGTCTAAATCCAGCTTGATCCACGTTAATCTCTTCTTCCATTTGCTTACGAAGTCTTCCCATTATAAGTTTTAGTTTTTACTTGCATGACTGATCAGCACAACAGTTCTATAGTTGGTGCATAATTTAAGGTTGCCCTTTTTTGATATTGGATTAAAGATATTTCTCTTCCAATCTTTTGGCCATATACCGTATTTCCATATCTTTTTACATAATGCGTGATATATTTGTATGCTTTGTTCTCCTCCCGCTTTAATTAGTTCAGCTCGTATCTCATCACCTCCTGGTGATTTACCATTCTTCGGGTTCTTTATTGCCCATTTAATTTCATCTAATGTGGGTTAAGGTTCTGTCTATGCTGTCACTTGTTCATATATCTCATTCATATCCTCACAGTCATTCATATTATACATTCTACTGCAGTATTCCTGCCATCTTTCTAGAATTTGTCTAGATTCTGTTAGGGTATTTCCCAACTTGTCACAGATACAATTTCATTGAGGTGGAATATTTTTTGTCAATAACTTCATTTCTTCGAACATTTTATAATCTCTTCCGGTCTCATGATAGTGCTCTATTCTGGTACAGCAATCTTGTATATATTGGTATTTGTCCTTTCGTGTGTTCTGCCTTATTTCTCTTGTTAAGGTTCATCCTGATGTTATCGGTTTCACCTCCTTTCTGTTTGAGTTCCCTTCGTTGGTTTATTAATTCTAACGTGTCTGATGTAATCCATGGCTTATGTTACTATTTCTTGGTCGAAATTAAATCTTTGGCTGCAGTTATTAAAAATGTCTCTAGCTTGTACTGCCAATTCATCAGGTGTCATTTCCTCTTGTACAGATATCAAGGCCCCCAAACGATTCTTCACTTCCACGTTGTATGCATCTGGTATTTGTGTGAAGTCAAAACGAAGTGGACTTGGTTCTCGGGTAAGCTTTTTGAGTTTTACTTTCACATCTGCTTCTAATAACTGTATAGACATCAAGACCCCCAAAACGATTCTTCAATTTTACTTGTATGCATCTGGTATTTTTGTGAGATCACAAAGTTGCCTTGGTCCTCGGGTAAGATTTTTTGAGTTTTACTTTCACATCTACTTCTAATAACTGATGATCTGTATCACTTCGAAAGATTTTTGCCGATGTTATGCTTGATCTCCATCTTCGTTGTGTTAAAATATAATCTGTCTGGTTTTTGGTAGTACTGCCCGGGGACTTCCACGTAGAGAGTCTTCTTGGGTGTTGTTTAAAAAGTGTTTTGGCTATCGTGAACTCATTTTCTGTGCAACATTCAATTAATTTTTCACCTGCATCATTTCTATTTCCCAATCCAAATTTTCCTAAATCGTGTCTCTCATGTTTAGCTCTTTCTGTACCTGCGTTTGCATTTAAATCTCCCATTATTATTGTTATGTCATTACGACCAATCGTATGTAATGTGTCTTGCAGTGTGCTGTACAAATCTACAATGTCGTCCTCCTCTGCTGTTGAAGTATGAGAGTTGTGGCTTTTTGGATGGCCTTTAGGTCTGATAGTGAGGATTCTATCATTAACTGTATTATACCCAATTAAACTTTTGAAGTTGTTTTATCTAAACAAAATGCCACACCGATCCGGCCTCCGATATCTCTGCCAGAATATATGAAGAGATTTCCATTCTCAGTTATAAAATATCCCTTGCCTCTCCAGCGATGTCCACTAACTCTTAAAATTTGAATATTTAACCTCTCAATCTCATGACATAGTATCTTAAGCTTTCCCTCAGATAGACTTCTCACATTTCACGATCCTATTCTCAATCTCTTTCTTTGTCTGACATATGGGATTTCCTTGATAACACCGTGGGGATTTTTAGTGGTTAGCTTAGTAATAGAATGACCTGAAGCCTTGCAGCTCATTTCTGGATTCACGATTTTTCAAAACCAGGCTTGCGTGTGTTGTAGAATACTTTAAATACCCGTGACAAATGTTCGACCATCAGCCTAAAACGTTCAGCAGTGTCTGTTGCTTGCATAAAAGAGAACACTTGTTCAAACACATAAGCACAACCGAACATGTCTTGATGTTTGGCAGCACAACTCTTACACCTCACCCAACCCACACCCGCAACCCCCACCCCACACACACATATCCCCCACATATACCCTCACACACAACCCCCACATACATCACCACACACATACATCCTCACATCCAGACACATATATTATGCCACACATAATCACTAAAACTAATATGAACAAACTCCAACACTTTACACTCCCATACACTGACGATTATCGTGAGAATTTC